>NMUG010006925.1:0-12332 GCA_002855965.1 Monotropa hypopitys
TAATAAATGAAAAGGAGATAAAGAATATTTTGTGAAAAGGAAGTGGGAAATAAAATATATTGGAAAAAGAGATTGGAAGTGAGTTTAAAAAGAAATACTTTGAAATAGAGTTATTAAAGAAATTGAATAAATATTAATGAAAAGAGTTTTTGAAATAGAAAAGAGTTAAAGGAATGGAAATGGTTTTGTGTGAGTTAAAAATGGGATTTTGAAATATCCAGATCTTTGAAAAAAGAATTTGAAAAGAGTAAAAAGGTTTGAAATGAAAATGTTTGAAAGAGAAAATAGTTTTAAAGACCAGTGTGAGTATTTTGAGGAATAGTGATCCACAGCTATTTTGGCAGCTTTATTTTATGTTTTTCTTATAAGTATTCACCAGCTTTTCCCAAAGCTGACCCTCCCCGTTTCCCCTTCCCAGGTGTTGCAGAGTTGAGTTCGGGTAGAGTCCACCAGTCCAGCAGTTGAGCAGGAGTAGTGTTTGTGAGACTGTTTTCAGTGGTCTTGTTTCAGGTACTCTTTGTTTTCTGGGAATTAGTTTCCAGTTGTTTCAGTTAATAGTTTTCAGTTGTTCAGTAGTTCTGTTTTATTTCAGTTCAGTTTAGTAGTTCGTTTTCTGTTGCTTTTAGTTTGTCAGTAGTTGTTTCCAGTTTTTCCAGCCTGTTGTGAGTTAGTTTTATTTCAGATGCATTATTAATAGTGAGTTAGTATTTATTAGTGAGTTAGATTGTTTGCCTTTTGCCACGCGTCCGTCCCTGGATGGCTGGTTTTGCAGTCATCGGGGATGGGGCGTGACAATTCGGTTACCACAATAACCCCTCAATTCTTTCGGAGCATATAGGTCTGTGAGAACTAATTTCCTTTATCCATATAGAACTACCACTTGTCAGCTTAGTCGATCGCTTAACCATCGTGGTCCGGGAGTACCTGCTTATGATGGCCTAGAATCCTAGATTCTATTCTATAGTTTTTACTCGACCCTACATTCCTATGGTTGTTGTAGTAGTCCAAGAGTCTCTCTATTATGATTAAGAAGCGTGTCCCTCATCCAACAGCTCTTGTCAATCTTGTGGAAAGTTCTGGTGCCACGCGTCGAATCTCGAACTTCTACCTCTTGGGATTCCCGCTTGTACATTTTGAATTTGAAGTGGTGCCTTGTAGCATATAAATAGGTTGAGGGGGGAAGAAGGAGGCATGTTTGCTCTCCCCCTACGATTAGTGCTCCCATTCGTCTGTCGTGGTACTATTCACCGCAAGTTCCAAGGTATTCCAACCATCTCCTAGACTGCCTCCTCCTCTGATTTTTGTAGGTATGATGTTTGCCTCTATTTTTTTAATTCACATTATCTTCTCCGGCGAATGGAGATCGAATTAGACCCCTTTGATTTGGTTCTCTTCCTCCCCGTCCACTGTAGCGTCTGTTTGAGTTCCCATAGCTACTATAGCATTTTACAGGGACCATGCCCCATCACCACTGCCATTTATCCTACCACTGTTACCGGACTATTCTACACTTTGATTTGAGCCCTGACCCCTTTTGTTTTTGACTGGTCTGGTGTCACTGAATTATGTCGAGTAATCGTGGTGGAGCTGTTGAGTCCAAGAATGCAGCCTTTTTGTAGAACACTTTGCCTCACCACAGAATTTGAAATTGTTCCAGCGGAAATACCGGATTCCAGACTACATAGAAGTTGCTCTGATACCGCTAAACGATGAGGCTGGCCCAGTGGTCAAGCATAGGGTCGTCCAGATTATCATCCCTCTAATGGCCATCATCGAAGGCAAGGTTCGATTCCCGGTCAATCAGTTCTTAGTAGTTCTGGGGTTGACCACCGCTCAGTTCATGGTCAACTTCTTCCGAATCATTCTATCCATTGCAGAATTGAACCGTCTATTCAACTTGAAACTGGGGACATCAGACTTTTTTGGTCTGAATAGCATCAACCAAAACAAAGCCTTTGGGAGATATTTTCTAGTCATCCAGAGGGGTCGAGATCACATTATCGACCGTCTCACATACTCTGATCAATAGGGAAATGAGTTTGTCATCGTTCGAGGTGCCTTCCAGTCCGAGGATGATGATATCCCTTAGGCGATTAGTACACTAAGTCAGATGCTTCTCTTGTATATTTTGTTTGTAGCTGTTAGTTCGGACCTTAATCATTTCAATTCCTCTTTACAGATCCAAGGGATGTAGTACAGTGGAAGAAAAATGATTTGTAATAACAGATCAAGGCATTGTACAAGGTTTATCTGATATCCCGAGATGCCTCGAATTTTCTAGGGTATGTCCCAACCTATCACTCTTTCATCAAGAGGAGGCCATTGAAGGCCCAATGTTTGGTGACCTAGGATCCTGCATCTATCATAAAATCTCCGAACTAGACCCGGAATGATCCAAATCCTCAGCCTTACACACCAATTACTTAGTGCAGAGCCAAGATTGCGCTCAACATGATCAATCCCGAGAATGATGCTCCCCCTTTAGCAATAGTGGCGGCCGAGACTTCCTATGGTCCCATTGCCCTGGACCCCTCCGTGCAGATCCATCAAAACATAGAGGATATGCAGGATACCTCCTCTAGCAAGCATCGAAAGTTTGACTTCGACAAACAGCAAACGGAATCATTCTACGACCTGGCTTGCCTCATTGGTGATGAGCATTCTTCCGGTCCGGTTCTCTGGCGCCCCCAGCTCAATTTTGACAATGTTCTTACCACCGAATCTGCAACCATGATGGGAGTTGCCACTGATTCTTCTTTTTTTGATTCTATTGAAGTCTGACTGAGCATCGCCAGATTTCTCGACAGAATGGAATATGGCACGCCCTTTACTGTTCTTGGAACTCTGATTATTTTTTCGGTAACGGTAGCCTAGCATGTGTGCCAATCACTGTCCACTGAGTAATCGACACATGTACGCATTGTCGGTCATCTTTCCCGTACTGAATAACTAGTTGCCGCACTAGAAGGTTGTTAGTCGCACAGGGCTAACCTGATCTGCAAAGTGGGCACTGCTTGTACACATGGTCAGCTGTATCATATATGATCTGGTATGTATCTAACTGTATAATTGGTCTCTGCACTATAAGGGTGTTAGCCGCACAGGGCCAACCTGATCCGCATAGTGGATGGACTGGATAGAATGTGTGGCAATGAATCCATCATGATCCATCACACGCATCCTTAAATAGCTAATAGCCTTACTACAAGGATGTTAGTCGCACGGGACTAACCTAATCCGTAGTACAGACCACTGTTGGATACGTGGATAGATATATCAATCAAGATCTATCAACTACCATCTTGGATAACCTGTAGCCGCATTGGCTGGATGTCACTCTGTACGGGGATAACCTAATCTGCAGTGCAGGAAACTGATGATGTGGCTTTCTATATCAAATAAATGGAATGACGTGTGCTGAGCTGCCAACTAAAGTGTAGGGAAATCTAGATTTCCCCTTTACATGTGGAAAATCAGGATTTACCGTACCACAATTGCCCCCAACTTTGGCTACTTCAGCTGCACATCCGGAGTGGACAAAACTAATAGGCAGCCTATACGTCACCGTTCCACTAAAGATAAAGCTAACTGTCACTTTTTGTAGCACGCCTCATAAATGCGCATTCAATGTGATGGGGTCCAAGCATGCCTTTTGGTGGACAATCACATTTCACATGCGTCGTCCCTTCGATAAAAATGTTGCACGCCCCTTTCGAAATGTTGTTGCCTCTTTGTTACTCGAAACCCTCTTGCAAACCAAAGCTTCAAAAACTTTAGTCCCCTTACATCCCTTCTGATCTTCCGATTCTTTCTGTAAGTCTTCCTTCATTCTGCAATGGGTTTCTTTCGATCCTTGGTCGACAACCTTGAGGGGATCGAGCAGTTCTAATTGGATTATGGGGTCCTGAAGGACATTGCCATCAACCTTGCTCTTGACGGATACCTTCAGAGTTCTGATGATAACAACACCCCCCACATCCCCGTAATTCAGGTTGTGGAGGCTGGGGTGCGATTCCCTCTGCACCCTATTCTGAGGCATTTTCTAGCTTACTTGAACCTGACGTTGAAGCAAGTGGCGACGAACACCGTCTGGGTGGTGATGGGAGTCGCTGCTTGAACTTCATAACCAGATCCTAGATTGGGATCTATGAAATTTTGTACCATTACACTATAAACCACACTTCGAACAACGTGTGGTACTTGAAGGTCCGAGGAAACCGAGGCAAGATGGTCTTGTGGTTTTGGGACTCGACATGGGGGGCTACTACTACTACTACTTGATAGTAATATGGAATTGGTAATCCACCTCAGAATCGAGGAGGAAAGATCCAGTTCTCTATACGGATAGATCCCCTCGTCAGTAACTTTTCTAATGTTTTCTTTAATTCCACTTTCTTTTCTGCTATTTTCTAATAGTGATGTGATCGGAATTAATGGTGTTGCTTGTCGTCCCCAATGGAGTTGCCAATTGTGGGTTTTGGGGACCACAACCTTCAGGGAAGCTCCAAGAGTGATTCCGATCGTCGAACTGTGTGAGGTCCTGCAACCAAAGAATGTCATTGCTACCTGGTGCCGTCCGCCAAAATGGCACTCCGATGCCTAATTCAAGAGTCGGAAAGGGAGAATCGGGATCAAAGATCACTGTAGCAAATGAGAGGATAAAGTGACATGTACCTCTTCCCGTTGGACTGGTCCTTCTCATTTATAGGCTAGTTCATTCTCCCGTTATGGCATCCCGTCCCGCGATCTTTGACGCAATCGGTAGGAGCGTAGTGATCCTGCAATCCCTGGTCCATTACCGAGATACCCGAGATCCTCCGTGATCCTTACTGCGCACACTGACTTGCTAGTTTGGTACGATCCACATGATCCGACAACCAGTTGCTACCGAACCAACGATCTCAATTGTCCAATAAGTGCCTTATGTACCCTGACCTAGTTTGTCTGATTCTATTGGTGCTACCGTGTCATTCCTCCCATATGGTCCGTGGTCCGGAGACCATTGTTTCCTATACCAACAGTGTTAGTTGTTTTCCATCCTGCCACTGTGGGCCTACGATCCGCCTAACCGTGGTGCTACTGCCATTGAGATATGGTCCATAAGTCTATCACCTAGATTGGATTGTCTGCCCGTTATGGGCCTGGCCCCCGTGAGACTGCTTCGTTTACCTGGCCCAAAGGCCTGACCTAGTTCAGTTACTACACTTGGCATAAGTATCCACCAAATTAGTTGCATATCTAGACAATGATGCAAAACTAGCCTTATATTCCTCCACAGACATACCTCCTTGTTTTAGATTTATAAATATTGCATCTTGTTCAAAATGATAACTTTCAGGACAATATTGGTCATTGAATCCCTGAACAAACATATCCCAAGTTATAACCCTTGGGACTCTTGGTACTACACAAGGCAATTGTGTCATCCACTGACGACTCACTTCCTCCCACCAACTTACAGCTTCACCCTTAAAACTGAAAGAGGATCACAACACCTTTCGTTCATATTTTTACACCCATCACATTAAAACCTTTTCTAAGACCTTTAACCAAGACTCTACTTCACTCGACACCACTCCACCCCTAAACTCTTTAGAGTATAACATCCTAAAATATTCTATTAATCCCGTACTTGATACTCATATTGCAACATGAGCTACCTACCATTAGGTAAAAGCAGCATGATTTTTTGCAATCTAAGCCATGGTTGCCCTTATCTTATCCATAGCATCCAACCCCCCGATCCACTAGATGCAGCATACTCTGGGAGTCTATAATTTAATCTTGTTATAACAAGACAAAAGATGTAAAAATCTAAAGAACAATTATTAAATGTGTTAGCGACATCCAAGACATAGTTCTTGACTCACTACACACCCTATAGTCCACTACTAAGTCACCCTTAATCACTCCAGACACAACCCTTCCAAAAAATCATGTATATCCAATTTGATAGAAACCTATAGGGGGTGAATAGGTATTTTGAATTTCTTTGGCTTTTTTTAATTCTTTTTAAGATTTAAGAACAAACAAGTAAATTGTTAGATTAATCAAGTGAGCGGGTAAAGCAAAATAGGAGGGACAAATAGTGAGAGAGAGACAATTGTACACAGTGATTTTTATAGTGGTTGTGCAATTGCTTAATCCACTCTTCAGTGTGATCTCCCCTAGACCACGTCGGTATCCACTATGTAATCACAATTACAATAAAGAGATAAACGCAAATCTCTCTTCCTAGTCTAACCCCTACAGACTAAGGAACGCCTCTCTATAGGATAAACGCAAATCCTATCTTCTTGGCCATGCAGTCCAGGGAACTCTTACCAAGGATACCCCTGACCCTGACTGTCCTACACGCAGAGCACATATTTTCTCTGTTACGGGATAAACGCGAATCCCGACTATACTAAACACAAAGTATAAACACAAAGTATAAATTTGCAGGATATCATTGATCCTGACTATACCAAACACGAGGTATAGATTTTGCTCACACCGCTCACTGAATAAACAAATAAAGCTCAGTGCCTATACACGCTATGAACTCTACCCAAGAGCTAAATGTTCATCCCATTTGGAAGACTACACAGTGGATATTAGTCTTATAATCTCACAGAGTAGGTTATGTGCTCGTGATACAGTGTATGGCGAAATATAGAAAACCAAGTGATGTGCTACAATGAAAGACACACCCCTTGTCTAAGTCACTCTCAATGAATAAAACAATTAGCGCTCAGGAGAGTGCTTAAGAGAAGTACAGTGAAGTACTCTCTAGGACTTTATAAATGTGAATGAAGCACGAGAGTTAAGGATGATACTTATTGACCAAGTATCTCATTATAGCTCAATATGCCAATATTCCTATCTACAACAAATACAACTGAAGTACAAGATAGGTTATACAATGAAGCCTATGGCAAATGAGACTCTAATACAAAAATGCTTGATCCCCAAGATATTGATACTGATGACGCTTCTGGCACAATCTGTTGTCTTTCAAACTATCCTCCTTTGCAATATCTCGTCCGGTGAAGGAGCCAAGGAATGATGTAATGGATCTTCAATTAATCTTGTATTCTTACTGTGCAAGTAGCAAACTCATCAAACATATAGAGCAGCAGTAAGAAATATACAATGAAGCATATTACAAATTCAACTACCCTTAAATAATGATATTGCCAATGTAAGCTCCAAGGGTTTCAACCTCGCCATATATGAATAGTCCAAACTAACTAGGAGATAGTGGCTGCAACAATCATCTCTCAATAAGTGTATAGATATGCCAAGTAAGTGCAAGAGATGTATAGGTGAATCAAATTAGTCCACTATATTGACTTTCTAGGAAATTTAGTTTAGGACTTCTTTTAAGGCAATGTGGTGGTAATCAAGGCATGTAAAGGTATACTCTCAAATATGAAGATTAATCCTAATTAAGCATGTGAGAGATGTTAAGTCTAATTATGCCAAGATTATGTTTCAAGCTTTCAAACACACACTCTAAAATGATGTTCTAACCAAGTATGAATATGAGTGGTGAATACTTTTATGCTAAGTCAAGTTATATAATATGTATACAAAGTGTTCTAAGGACTTAAACTTAGAACTAGTCAATCTTTAACATAATCAATGAAAGCATGTGAAACTTGACATATATAAACTTTCATAAAACTATGACCTAAACAAGAATATGAGCATGCAAGCATATGAAGCCAAGTATAACAAGATAGCACAGTGAAAGTAACACAACTACTTGAGAGTTAGAATGATGTTACCAATAAGCTTTCACAAGTAGGAGTCTTTCCAAATGTTGCAAGCAATGAAGCACAAGGAGAGTCTGGACACACACTTACTCACTCACCAATCATCCCAGCCTACCTCAGCCACCACAAACCAATGCCCTCTTTCCGACCACCACTGCAACCTTCGCCCACACTACTACAGCCCATCGACCATCATCATCTCCAATTGAAAGGGTCTGCTGGGGATTTGAAAAAATATGACGGACAATTGGAGGTTGATTGCAGAAACAACTTTGGAATCTAGCAATAATCTCGCGCAATCGGTAAGAATTTTTTGTGATTATGTAATTATGGGATACGAAGAAGAAGAAAAACAAATTTGAATCGGCAATTGAAAAAAAATTGTTTTGAAAATTTGTGGGAGGTATAAGGACTGGAGAGTGCTCTGTATTATTTCGGTGGGAGGAATAAGGTGAATTCTGGTTGTTGATTGTCACATTTTGAGGTTGCGTGGAAATTATGGGTTTTGCAAACGCTGGTTCTTGTAGGTTATCGATAAACTACAAATCTGGGTTATCGATAACCCAACTTTCTGCAAACTGTATAGTGAAGTTTTTGTGCAGAATGGAATTACCGCAAGCCCGAACACGAAGGCATAGACTTGTGCCTCGAGGCAGGGAGTTCACACCTGACCCACCAGAAAATACAGAACCACAACTCATACCCTCGGATGCTCAGCCAATCGAATCTATCGTACCACTTGATATACTCGCTAATGCTCCCCCACTCCTATTATTACCACCACCACCACCTGCTTCAGAAGCCGACATCCCTTCCACATCAGCCCAAAAGAGGCCAAGGTCGGTTGCTAAAAAATGGGAAGAGGTGTGTGCCACAAGGCCAATTCTATACGAGAGACATGTTCATCTGCTTTCTAATGCTGCCATGTCTCGTTATAATGACGAGGACCGGATTTTATATGATGTGGTGATGTGCTTGACAGAACACGGGTTGACACGGTGGTTCGATGAGATTAGGGGTTTTATCCCTTTATTGGTGCGAGACTTTTATGATGTGGCCAAGGAGACGGGAACATGAACAACACTCAAACGGAAGGGAAGGTGGAGGAATGTCACTGTTCCCCCTGACCTCATCGCTGCATTTTTGGGTTGTTGGCATCCATTGGCCGCAGAGATCACATACTTGAAAGAGTGGTATATTCCACCATCTGGGGTGGAATTGGCAGAGATAGTGTGTTCTGACGTGGATGCGTACCGGGCTAGGGGGAAGTTTACTCAGGGGATGTTATCGAGTCGGTATGCATTGCTAAATAAAATTGTTCATTATAATCTTTTTCCGAGAGGGGCAGAGAAGTTGCCACGAGAGGAGGTTATCCAGTTGTGCTTTGCTATGATGCAGTGGAGGGTGATATATTTTGGATTTTTAGTATGTCAGATGATTGCCAAGTTTTGATTGTTGTCCGGGACCACCTCCAGCCTACCATTTGGATATTTTCTGACCATGATGTGTATTGATGCTGGGATTCAACCCACAACCCGTGATTCATGGACTCCTCTACCTCTGGGTTGCATTACATATGAGATAGTGACCAGGAGCGCCACTCACCGCCCTCGGAGTAGGCCATCGATAGCTGTACCATCTACTGATACTTCTATTCCTACTGCCGATGTCCCTGCTGATTCTACTGCTCTAGCCACTGACCCTACTATTCCTGAGGATCCACCATCGGATGTACCGTCTTCGTCATGCTGTCCCACTGTCCGGGTTTCGCGATCCTATGCTACTTATGATAGGACAATGATGGAGATGCTTGAAGGGATGAGGAGACAGGTTGAGGACAAACATAGTCGATTGGAGTACCAAAGAGGGCTGGATAGGAGACTGGATCAGGAGAAAGAGACTAGATCAGAAGAGAGAGGAGGATGGATTGGGAGAGAGGTGTTGCTACCTAGTTAGAGGAGATTCTGAGGAGATTAGATAGCAGTGATGATGAGCCGAGCTATCCCCCGGAGCCAGAGGCGTCCGAGAGTGCATATGTGCCAGACCAGGATGCGTCTGATGACTGATTTTGTTTATTTCTTTTGTTTTTGTTTATCTATGTGTTGTTAGGGATGACATGGGGTAGTTTTCCGAACCTTACAATATATTTCCATTCCCTTGGTTATGATATTCGCATACATCCTACCCTTTTTACGTTATAACCTTTTAAAGTCCTTTCTGATTTGCATGATCCATTGTGAATTACGTTGTGTTAATTTGCCTATATGACTTGCATGCCACTAAAACTCGTTAAATGCAGCGATAGATCATTATAGCCATATTTCAAAAGTGATGCAACATTTCCTGTTCTTTCACATTCTGAGGACGGTTCCTATCCTACAATAAACTATCAGTGATCATTCCATTGTGAGTGACCCACCGGAGAGAGTTGGAATCAAAACTCAACTTTGAAAGGAGGTTACGCATCAATCAATGGTAATTAGAATTAACTCTTGAAGTTACATTGATCTGTAAATTAGGTTTCGAACTAACCATGCAATTTCTTTTACTTTATTTTTCTTAGTTAAATGTGTTTTGTGGGTAGTGCTCTGCTAAAAACCCTCACGAGACCATACTCGTCCTACCAGGGCTGTCTGGGGGTTCAAAGGAACTATCTTGCATTTTTGTCATTTCCAATAAATTTTAGGAATTAGTTTGATTTGATTTTGCTAGGGACTAACAAACAATAAGTTGAGAGATGTGATAGACACACGAATTTACATATTTAGTGTGTCTATCTAGTCTTGTCCACGATTTTGTTTTGTTTATTTTCATTGTTTCAATTCATTTTGCGCGTAATGGGCTTCTCAAGTGCTTTTAGGAAAAACATGATAAACCTTTAGTTTTGGACGTATCAAAGTGTCACATAATCAAAGCCCAGAGTGTCAAGGATCATTGAAAGAGGCGTGCACAAGTTCTAGCGAAGATGATTATTGATAACCAAACATTGCGCGTTATTGATAACCGGCAAGAGGAGTCCAAGCCAAAATCCCGACAGTGTGGTTATCGATAACCACTCATACTAGGTTATCGATAACCAGCAATAGAAGATGCTCAAGCCAAAATCCTGATAGTGTGGTTATGGATAACCAACAGTAGAAGATGCTCCAGCTAAAATTCTGACAGAGTGGTTATCGATAACCACTCAGTGCAGGTTATCGATAACCTGAAGAAGTTGATCCAGCCAAGAACCCGACAAGATGGTTATCGATAACCACCCAAGGCCTGTTATCGATCACCAGTGCTTCATAAAAAGCCCAACCTAGAGCATTCGAAGTGGTTATCGATAACCACAAAACCAAGTTATCGATAACCTGTCAAGATCCAAATCTAAAGATACATGTTATCGATAACCCAGCAGATCGGGTTATCGATAACTAGTGCTGCGGGGGAAAATATGAAGTTTAAAAATTTGATTTTATGGGTATTTAAGTAATTGTTTAGGATGGAACTTGTGGTATATATATAGTATTAGGTAAAAATGTATGATATATGTTTTATCTCAGATCTTAAGCACTAAGGAGGGTTAAGGGAGAGCAAGAGCCTTCATGCTTTTTCTCTCTCCTCCATTGTCATCTTCATGTTGTTCCATGCAAGCTTTTGTTCCAAGCTTTTATATTCAATCAATAGGTAAGTAATCAAGTTTTGTTTATCTTTCTCTTGTAGTTTAATCAATTTTCGGATTATTTATTGTTTACTTCTCTTCTTTTCCTGATATCTTCTATGGCTTTACTTCCAATTTTTATGAATATGCATGCAACAAGGATTATGAGTGAGTAGTCCCTTAGGTTTGGTTGGGGTGATTCCCATATCGGACTTCATACACCAATAGTTCTCGTTTTTTGCGTTTATGGACGATTCATACGGGGAAATCCCTTCGTATATCACCTCCATTGAGATCGATGTGTTTTGCCCAAGGATTGTCAATTATATTGGCATCCATGGTTCTTAAAACATCGTATGCGATGGGTTGATGTTCGTTCAGGTCAATTTTCGTCGTACCTGAATCTCCATGTTTTAAATGTTATTGAGAACTCAAGGGTGCCATGGACTTCGTATTGGTGCGGATTCCCCAACCATGCCTTCTTTTTAATCTAAGTTTTACTCCGTCTTATTCGTTAGTAGTAGTTTAAGTTAGTCATCAATCTTAGTTTAATTTCATCATTGCAATTTCATATCCAATCACACAACCAAAAAGGCTAGCATCCCACTGCCATTCACCATCAGATTACCACCCGTTTTGCTATTGTGAGTCCTTCCTGTGGATTCGATTCCGAACTTACCGGATTAATTTGCTTGGGCGATTAACATTCCCTACGCTTAGGGGTCGTTATTTTAATACAAGTAACCACGCAAGCATTTTTGGCGACATTGCCGGGGTGACGACAACAGCGAATAGTGATAGTAATTTGACCTTTGGAGTCAACTATTGAAGAAGTCACCCACTAGTCCAAATTCTCTGGATCATCAATTTTGGACCCACGACTTGTCACGGAGATTAGTGAGTGTGGATTCTTCATTCGTTGACATGCC
>NMUG010006926.1:0-12332 GCA_002855965.1 Monotropa hypopitys
AATTTTTTGGGGGCGGCCTAAGGCAGTTCAGTCTAGTCATCTCTGCGTTTCTTTTATATTGAGCGTCTTGGGTGTGTGGGGTTGGCTGGGTTGGTTGTTTTTTTGCAGCTTTTAGGCAGTTTGTTGTGTGTTGTTGAGCTTGTAGGCTAGTTCGTGGTGTTCTGTGGCTGATTTTCAAGTGGTAATAATACTTTTCTTTTCACAAAAAAAAAAACTCAACCGATACTAAAGAGGAAGATTACAATAGAATCAAAACAAATCCGGGTATTTCACCCTCATCTCATCTTCTCGCTCCCAAGTGGCTTCCTCAATGCCATGATTGGACCACAAGACCTTCAACAATGGGATAGTTTTACCACGCAAAACTTGCTCCCTAGAATCAAGGATACGAATAGGTCGCTCTTCATATGATACATCGGCCTCCAACTCCACATTATCCCAATTGATCACATGTGAGGGGTTCGACTCGTATTTACGCAATATGGACACATGGAAAACATCATGAACATTTGAGACATTGACCGGCAATGCCAAATGGTAAGTCACTTCACCGATCTTTTCAATGACATCGAAAGGACCAATATAGCAGGGATTGAGTTTCCCCTTCTTTCCAAAGCGAGAAATACCTCTTCGGGGTGAAATTTTGAGAAAGACATGGTCACCAACTTCAAAAGATAGAGTACGACGATGACAATCGGCATAACTCTTATGCCTACTTTGAGCTGTAAGCAAACATTGACAGATCAATTTAATTTGATCGGTGGTCTGATGAGTTGCCTCAGGGCCAAAAATAGCAGATTCACCCACTTCCAACCGACACACAGGAGATCTACATGGATGGCCATACAATGCCTCAAAAGGTGCCATACCGATACTCGACTGAAAACTGTTATTATATGCAAACTCTACCAAAGGAAGATGTTCGGACCAGCCACCACCAAAATCAAGAACACAAGAGCGGAAAAGGTCCTCTAAGATTTGAATGGTACGCTCAGATTGACCATCAGTCTGAAGATGAAAGGCAGTACTGAATACAAGCTTGGTACCCATGGCGGCTTGCAAGCTACGCTAGAATCTAGAAGTGAATCGGGGATCACGACCAGAGACAATAGAACACGGGGCACCATGCAACCAAATAATATCGCGAATATACAACTTGCTCAAAGAGTCCAAAGACTGAGTAATACGAATGGGCAAGAAGTGTGTAGACTTCGTCAGATAGTCTACGACAACCCAAATAGCATCAAATCCACCCGGTGCTTTTGGCAAACCGGTCACAAAATCTGTTGGCACGTGTTCCCACTTCTATTAAAAAACAGGCAAGGGCTGCAACAGACCGGCAGGCCTCTGATGTTCGGCCTTAACTTGCTGACAAGTGAGGCACCTAGCCACAAATCCGACAACATCCCGTTTCATCCCTAACCACCAAAACTGACAACGAAGGTCATGGTACATCTTTGTGCCACCAGGATGAACGACAAAAGGAAAGCGATGAAATTCATGAAGGATAGCCTCACAACAAGAAGCAAGAACAAACAATCGACCATAAAAGCGAATACTCAAGTCTGCATAAGCCATCCATCCAGGACTAGCTTCACCAGCCAAAAACTTGGAACGATAAACAGCTGTCTCCTCATCGCTAGCTTGTACCTCTATGACATTCTGAGATAAAGCTGAATGAATAGTCATATGGCACAAAGTAGTCTGAGGGTCAACTTCCTTGGAATATGCAAGATAGGGTTGGAGATCGCCAACCAACTTCCAATCAAGAATGGCTAGGTAAGCCAACTGAGAAGATTTCCTACTCAGGGCATCCGCAACCACGTTGGCCTTACCCGGATGATACTGCAAGTCAAAATCATAATCTTCTAAATGTTCCATCCATCGTCGCTGACGCAAGTTAAGCTCCTTTTGTGTGAAGAGATATTTGAGGCTCTTATGATCTAAGAAGACCTCAAATCGTTCACCATACAAATAATGTCTCCAGCTCTTAAGGGCAAAGATGATAGCGGCCAATTCAAGATCGTGAGTTGGATAGTTACACTCGTGGTCCTTCAACTGCCTAGAACCATAAACGACCACCCGACCCAACTGCATAAGAACACAACCGAGACCGTCGTGCGATGCATCACAGTAAACAGAATACCCAACGCCATGCTCGGGAACGACAGAACAGGCGCAAAAGTCAATCTCTTCTTCAATTCCTCAAAAGAAACTTCACAAGAATCATTCCATTCAAAACGGATCCCCTTTCGGGTCAACCGAGTGAGTGGAGAAGCCAGATGGGAGAAATCCAAAACGAACCGCCGATAATAACTGGAAAGACCCAAGAAACTACGAATCTCAAAGACATTGGTAGGACGCGGCCAAGACATCACGGCCTCAATCTTACCAGGGTCTACTGACACACCATCACTAGAAACCACATGGCCAAGGAACTTCACTTCTGGGAGCCAAAACTCACACTTGTTGAGCTTGACGAACAACTGATGTTCACGGAGTGACTCAAGAACAATACGGAGATGGATCTAGTGCTCTTCCTCAGAAGCAGAGTACACGAGCACATCATCAACGAACACCACTACAAAACTATCCAGATAAGGATGAAAGATACGATTCATGAGATCCATGAAGGTCGCAAGAACGTTGGTCAAACCGAATGGCATGACAACGAATTCATAATGACCATACCTCATCCGAAAGGCTGTCTTGGCGACATCCTCGGCACGGACCAACAATTGATGATACCCCGATCTCAAGTCGATCTTAGAAAAAAAGACAGAACCTCGAAGTTGATCGAACAAGTCATCTATCCTTGGCATAAGATACTTATTCTTCACGGTTACATGGTTCAACTTTTTATAGTCAATACAAAGACGGAGAGAACCATCCTTCTTCTTGGCAAAGAGAGAAGGAGCTCCCCAAGGCGATGAACTAGGACGGATAAAACCCAAATCTAACAACTCTTGCAGCTGGATCTGTAACTCCTTCAACTCGGCAAGAGCGAAATGATAAGGAGGAACAGAAATCGGGTAAGTACCTGGGACAAGATCGACATAGAATTGCACATCCCTTTCGGGTGGCAATTTAGGTAACTCTTCCGGAAAGACGTCTGGGAACTCAGAAACAACAAGGGGCAAATCCACTGGACGGGAATCCACATCGTCCAAACACAAACTGGCCAACAAACATTGAAATGACCCTTGCTTCTTAGGATCACAGTGACAATTCTCTAAGGGTTCACTTCGATCACCATAGAAATAGAAGAAGTTCCCTTCAGGAGAAAGAATCCTGACATGCCGACGATGACAGTCGATGTGAGCATGATAGGTGGACAACCAATCCATGCCCAAAATAAGTTCGAACCCAGACATAGACAAGACTATAAAATCACAAACGAATAGCCGATCCTCAATAATGAGATGGAAACCACGAATAATGCGGTCTAACATAACCCTTCCACCAATGGGGGTTTCTACCATCATAGGGGGTTTCAACACATCTAACTTCAAACCCAACATGGAAGCAAAAGATGCAGCGAGAAACGAATGCGATGCTCCGGAATCAATCAAGACACTAGCAAACGAACCATAAATAAGGAACGTACCCCGCACCACCGAAGCATCAGGCTAAGGCTGCTGGACTGCAGGAGGGGCAACCACTGGAATAGCATAGGCTCTGCCCCGAGCAAACTGACCGCAGCCTTGACCACCCCGGTGTCCAGATGACTAACTAGGAACTGAGGTACTGGCACGATCTACTCCAGAACTCTGACCCGATAAAGCAGAACCAATCTGCATATGCTGACCTGGGCGAGTCTTCTGAATCGAACCCATCTCACTGCGAACACCATCTTTCGCAGGACATGAAGTGGAGATATGACCGGGTTGGCCACACTCGAAACAGACTAACAAGGGACACGCAGAGTGGTAGTGTCCAGGTTGATTACAGCGATGACAAACAACTTCCTGCCTGGTAGAGAGTCCATGGCTTACAACAGTGGCCTGAGAGCCCTGTCCTTTTGAGAAACAGGAACACTCACGGTGCCTCTTTCTCCCAAAGCTACCGGAAGAAGAACTGGACCCAGACAACTGCTTCCTAGGATCCCAAACATTAACCTCCTTTAGAGCCTCTTTCTTCGGCTCAACTGACCTGGCACATTCCACCATGTCCGCAAAGTTCCTAATCCTTTGACTTATCACGAGTCGCTGGACTAAGGAATGCAGACCTTTTGCAAACCTCTTACACTTCCTTTCTTCAGAACTGACCAAGTCAGGGGCAAACCTGGATAACGATTGAAATTTGGTCGAATACTGGGTAACAGACATGGAGCCTTGCTCCAACTTCTCAAACTGTTCTCGGAGATGATCACGATAAGACTCCGAAAAGTACTAACTTTCAAAGATGGTCTCAAATTCCGGCCACGTTATTGCACCAATCGGATCCTGAGCAACCATAGGGTTGTAGTCCACAGAAGCTCTCAGTGCATCGCGACGGGCCTCGATGATAGCAAACCACCACTCATTTGCTTCACCAATTAACTGATAAGATGCGAAGAAAATCCTCGAATTACTCTCTTGAATCCTCAACATATCCAGGATTTTCCGAACCTCGCACAACCAATGGTTTGCTGCCAACGAATCTCCTTCCCCACTGAACTTAGGAGGATCCATACGGCGGAATTCTCGAAGGAATTCAATGGCACGTTCGCCCTGTGCCTCTCTAGGGGGTGCCATCCCATGGCTCGCCTTGGCCATGGCTGCAACAAAATCTCGCATGAATTGATTTGGGATTACTAGTCCCTCTGGAGCAGGCACGACTAGAGGAACCTCATCAGCAAAGTCACCATGCTGGCCGGTGACTTCCTGACTACTAGCATCAAGAATGGAGAGTCCTCGACGTCCCCTTGTAGGACCAGGAGCTCTTCGTGGACGCATATCAACTACAGGAAGAATGATGACAAAGATCAGCCAGAATCAGAACTCATACTTTACAACAGAGTAGGGTCAGCTAAAATCACTGCGATTTCACCAAAAATGGTCTACTTCTCATGAATAAGGTAAAGACACACCAAACATTATCTACGGGAGTTTGACTCATAGAAATAGCAACACCACAATAGGATCTACTAGGGGCTCAACACCATCCTAAGGTCTACGAATAGAGTTAGAGAAAGATCCCAGTTTAACTTGTTCTTTTATAAAAACACATGGTCCTCATGCAATGCAAGCACACTCCAAGCACATCACATGAATGTAGACTTTCAAAACAATGCACCCATTGAGACCAAATGTCTCCCCAAAGGCCTAAGTTTTCGAACGAAAGCTCTGATACCAAGTTGTCACGTCCCGGATTTTCAAACCATATTTTTTTTTTGAAATAATAAAAGAGGACAACAAGAACCATTAACATTTAAACCATCTACCCATTCAAATATGCGGAAAATAAAGAAGGGGATAGGGAAATACCACACACACACACACCTCATCACAAACATGTTTAAAGTTACAGTCCAACTAAAACAAATTATACAGTCCCGGGAACATGAAGTTCAAATTTAAAGATACTGAAAGAAATGAAATAAACTACCCAAGAGAGTCAGCACCCAACTCCAAGCTCCAAATCAAGTAGCAAGGTCGGTACCTAAAATAGAGGGTTAGACAAAAGCCTAGTAGAGAAAGCCTATACCCAATGTATCCCAATTGGGACAAAAGTGCGAGTGCGAGAAATAAATATGAATGCATACGATGAGTACCATTCCATAGTTTAAAATTGTTTTCCAAGTTCCATTTTGAATTCATTTCCAAAATCGATAGATTTCTTTCAAAAGCTCACTTGACGAAATCAAGGAGAAACATTTCCTTTAAAAACATTCCATCTCAACACTAAAGAAATTAAGGGAGGCATAACCACATCATTTAGATTCTTCATTGAGTTTAGACTTGTTCCGCGCTAGTCGCCTGCCAGCTACTAACCGAGTATTCCTCAGAATTATCCTACCTTAGGAAGGGCTCTAGTCGGCCCCCATTGCGCAATGTAGTGAGTGTAATCCACCCAGGGAACGAAATTCCCGTATGAAAGTATTGCCAACTCAATTCCTTATCATGTCAATGGTCAATTTAAAACATTGTTCAATTTTCGGGATTAGGGCATTTCACCTCCTAATCAACTCAAATGACCAAACATGAATTTTCCAAAGTTGACGTTCGATTCCTTCAATTAAAACATTTATAAGGTCATAAGACCATTTCACCATCATCAATTTCAATGATCAACCCTTTAATTACAGTATTTTCTCAAGACCCAAAACTAGGGTTTTATACGATTTGGGGGTTTTCCAAAATCATAAGGGGATCTTGAAATTGATAACGTGGGGAGTCAATTAAGACCCATAACAACTCAAACCCTCAACCAATTTGGGAGTAATTTGACCCGCAACATAGAACACGAAATTTCCTCATCCTAACTAGTATATAGAGGGAGAAGAGAGAAACCCAATGAAGGAGATAGGAGAACTCTACCTTGATTTGAGAACACAACACAAACTTACAAAAATCTTAGCTGAGGGGTTCTTCACAAGTGCCCGAATGAAGTACACCACTGCGTAGCCCTCGATGTCCTCTTCAACGTTGATGAAGACCAAAACCTCCAAATGTGACTCAATCTCTCTCAAACTTAGAGAGAAGTGAGAAAGAAATGAGATATATAGAGAGAAAGAGAGGGATACGGCTGGGAGAAGAAGAGTGGTAGGGTTCTGAGAGATGATGCAAAGGTTTGGCTCTTATATGTGTTCTCAACACACAGCCAAAAGGACCAAAATGCCCTTAAAGATCTTCCCAAAATCTGCCTCCCGAACACTCATTTCGATATGTAGTCAAGCTACATATCGAAATATAGGGTCACCTGGGCATTCTTAATGAAGGATGCATTTCGATATGTACAGAGGTACATATCGAAATAAAAGGCTCTCTGATGGAATTTAATGAAGCATCATTTCGATATGTATGCAAAACAACATATCGGAATGATGGACACCTCATTTCGATATAATGCCAAGACATATCGAAATGGAAAGTTCACTGGAGGAATTTAACAAAGGGACAATTCCAAATGTGAGCATAGGGTATATCGAAATATAAAGTGCACTGACCAAAATTAACGAAGCGTTATTTCGATATGTATGGAAAAGGTTTGGTACCAACATATCGAAATGAAAGCATTTCGAAATACCAAGGCTTATATCGAAATGATAGGGAAGAGAAAGGGAGCAGAGGGTGGGTTATATCGAAATGAATATCATTTCAATGTACACCTGAGGCATATATCGAAATGAAGAGCAGAAATGGGGAAATTTTGTGTGGGGCCTTGGGCCTCCCAACACTCACCCGATTAACGCGAACTCAACCAATCTCAACCAATTGAACACCAACAAAGATTTATCTTCCAAAGATTTACGAAATAAACCCAATTCGGAATATTTTGGGATCTAGATCAACCAAAATCAATTAAATGGGATTAAACCTCCAATAATTTTATCATTAAATTCTCAACCATTACATGTATCTCCCACCTATGGCCAAAGGATCTTATTCCTAGATCGTCACCCATCAATGACATCTAGTTATTCCGCGACTTCGGGAATGCGTATCTCCTACTTCACACGACAATAGGACTTGGACAAGCATCGTCCAAGTCAAACCCCCACATTACATTTCTCCATTTCGTTAAATAGTTTAGATGAATGATTAAGGATTGGCTAAGGGTAGTCCTCATGGGATCCATCCCTTGTATTGGAGGTTCATTGTGTTCATTGGGTATATTACGTTGTGAGTCAAATTATCAACTTCCCAACACTTCCACTATTCCCTCACGAACGGGATCCATCACAGATTTCCCAACTTCCCATAGTCACAACATTAAGGGAACACACCAACCACACCACAACGTCACGAGTACCCAAGGAGTCACAACACCCACTTACCCCAAATAATCTCCATTACCAATCCCAACTAGTTAGAAGGTTCACTACCATTGACAACAAAGGGGGGAAACCCCAATTTCACCACAACTCACATTCGTACGATATCACAAGAACCCAAGTAAGTCAAACCCATTAGTGAACAATCACTACAACAACTCAACACGGTCGACACACCCAAATTCCACCTCAAAACTCATTCGGGCATTTCATCAACCACTTGGTGCTTATACAATTCTAAGAGTGATCCTCAACACACAAGTCATCCTCTCCACCGCAATACCACTCCAACATCAATCTGATCACTCTAGACTAACCCAAAGCCAACGAGTCGAACTACCACGATACGACTACGCACCCGACACCAATGAATCGAACGATAATGATACGACTATGCATAACAAATCAACAATCCATAACACAATGAAACATGATGTGGAAATACGCACACCCACGCATACTAAGTAGGAGTTAGAAGTTACCCACTGGAGCATCGCCAGAAAGTCGCTGGAGCAATCACCGAAAAATGCCTTACGCCTCACCACGAACCAAACACTCCGCAATGAAGATCTCGTCAAGACCTACAAGGTTCAATCACTATAAAAACATGGAGGAGAGCAAAAGTAGAATCTAGGGCTTAAGGGATAGGGAGAGACGTACCGTTCCAAGACGATCTAGACTGGTCAATGCGCAACCTTCGATGTGCTCACCGATGTTAAAGAAGGGCAAAACCCTTCAATCTCAATGGATGTGGGAGGATTGAAGAGAAAAGATTGGGGTTTGAGAGGGTTTAGGAGAGAAGGGAGAGTGTTTGTCACGATTTTGGAAGAAATGGGGTAGCCCTAGGTATAAAAAGACCAAAACCCGCAACTTAAACATTCTGCCCGACACTCCCCGTCCAGACGGGGACCCCCACCAACCGGACGGGCACTGCAGAACACCAGCACAGACCACTCTCAGCAATACCTTGCTGTAACTCCACCCCATCCGGAACACCTGCACTCCCCATATGGATGGGAACCAAACTTCTTCCGGACGGGACCCACCCTCGTCCGGACCAGACCTCCTGAAGCACAACCCCGAAGTCCTTGCTCAGCCATCCAGACGGGAACCACCCTGGTCCAGACGGGAAAGGTGCTGAAGCACCGAAATGTCGTCGAATCTCTCCCTAACTCTCCCGACGCAATTCCGAGCATTTCTAAAATGTTCTAGACACCGAATAGGCATCCTAAGCCCGCACGTGACCTTCCGCAAGGTCACCGACTAATACGACGAACGAACGAACGATTTGTGAACTAACGAAACGCATCGGTTAACGACGAATGACGATAGGATTTTCAATAAATTTAATTTATCGATTTTTGAAAGACGAATGGAAATTATAAAATTTCCGGAGTGTGACAAACTACCCTCCTTACAAAAATTTCGTCCTCCAAATTTGTTGGAGTAAGGAGATAGAGGATTGATGCCACAATCCAAAAAGAACCCAACGAAGAGCCATGCTCCACTATGCTTCCGCTACGACAGACACCACTTCGCCACAAGGAACCACACACGATATATTTCCCAAAAAGATCGATCGCTATCTCTATACAATCCTCAATCGATAAAGGATACACAAGGAACTACGCTTAAGGACCGAAAGTCTACCGAAGGACAATTCTAACGATAGTTGCACGCGAACGCCACCACATTGTCACCACGAGCACGCAAAAGCCAATCGCCAAGGCCATCGAACAAAGATATCCATATCGTGAAGATGCACGCAAAGAGTACGCCGTTCCTTCCAAACATGCCTAGGATATGTCGATACAACAAGCCACAATCCTAAATTATTCGCAACCAACCCGAATACCGTATGAATCGAAATGTCTAAACACCCAACAAAATACACACACGTCCTGGTGCGGTGACAGCATGACATTGGTGATCATCCTGAGATGCCCCGGCCGGTAGAGTTTCTCAATTTGATACACACATGTCAAACATACATCACACAATCAAAGAAAAACCCACACGCACCACACCAATTATGTAAGTGTTAAGTCCAAACAACGCGACTTAGCACAAACTCACACCAAGTCTAAAATTCAATATGCAATCGTACCCATTTTCCCACACTTTACTAATTTCACCATCTTGAAGATCCAATATTCTTTCACAAACGAACACGAACCATTTGGTACGAATGCAATAGGTAGACGTAACAACAAGAAAAGAAGTCAAAACTTCTTACCAAGATTCAACAATACCCAGCAAGGGAACAAATCTCAAATAGGAAACCATCAATTAACACAACTATGAAATTTTGCAACTTCAACTTCAAACGAGGAACTTGACAAAAAGAACTCCAAGAGTGATCACAAGATAATCTCAAGGTCCAACTAAGATGCACGCAAGATCAAAGTTAAACATAGTTTTCGATACAATCTCAAAAGAAGATGATACATAATAAAGATCACAAATCAAGGAACATCTCAACAATACAACGAGTACATGGACCTTCACAATTCCAACACGGAAAAAAACTCTACCCAGAGAACAAACAAAGGATGCCGATAACTTCCTCAATCTTAACTTCTCACTGCTTGGGGCAAACTCTTGCCATGTGACCAACTTCACCACATGCGAAACAAGATTTTGAATGAGGAATCGATACGATGCACTGCGAATGGAAATGACCCGGCTGACGACATTTATGGCACACAATATGAGAGACAGAAGCGACTCCCTGCTTACGCAACGAAGAAGACGAACCACCACTTTTATGATTGCACGATGACTCTACTCGATCATGGCACCGCTTCTTACTAATATTCCCGTACGAATTCGAGCTCTTACAAGCAACGCGAGGAGGAGACTCAACTCTAGAAGTCGTCTTCAATTGACTAAGGCACAACTCCACTACCCTGACACTCTCTAGCAAGGATGCATAACTCTGAATATGTTGACCCACAACGAACGGCTGGATCGAGGGATGAAAACCCCTTTTGAATCTTATACACTTGTGACTTTCTGATCGGAACAACTCCAATGCGAAATGCGACACAGAATGAAACTTAGAGGCATATTGAGTGACCGTCATGTCACCTTGTGTCAATCGCTCGAACTGTAGACCCATTGCCTCATGACACGAAGCAGGAAAATACAGTTCATCGAACACAGCCTCAAACTGAACCCAAGACATACCTTTCGAAAAAGAGGAACTCGGTGCTCCATCACTTTGCGTTAAAGAATTCCACCATACGCTTGCTTCACCGACCAATTGAAAAGTCACCAAGGACACTCGAACGAAATCTTCAGTAAATTCTAACGCATCCAGAACTTTGCGAAACAATGATTCGCATTCAATGGATCTCCGGAACCATCGAACTGAGGAGGATTAAAGCAAAGAAAGTATCTAATCATCTGTGAAGACCGATTTCTCTCGTTACCCAACGACAAACCCGACTCATGGCCACACGCTACAATGGCTGCTGCCAATCTCTCGGCCAACTGATCGAACTGAAACTGAACTCCATCTTCAAGAACAACTCCAGGAGTAGGAACATCACGACGACTCCGATTTACCGCACGTCTAGGAGCCATTGAAACACTGGCACAAAAAACAATCAACGTCACTATACATGAATATTCGCATTACGATGTAAAAAAATGAATACAACATATAAAACGTATAGATTTTCCAAAGAGGCAAAGGATCCAAATGATTACCGACATCAAATCAAATGAGAATTTGGAAACACAAAGCCAAATCACAAGAGGAATAGGAAGAACAATCCTCATTTTACCTGAAGATGCACAAACGGAAGCCTTAACAATTCACACAATCACGCGGCGACATCAAACTTGTAACACTCTCAAAATGTTAGCGCGATTTATATTCTCTAATTCGATAGTGTTAATTATATACTCGCCTAAATCGTTCATAGTTTCGTTAACGATTAGTTCGCTTGTTAAATTTTGATTGGGAAAGTCTTTTGGAACGTTCAAGGACGCCATGGTACGTTCGAGGGACGTTGTTTAGCTCGGGAAAGCTTGGGGAAGTGCTCGGGGTGGCGTCAAGACGGTTCAGGAGCAGTTCGGGAGCATTCTGCTCAGTTTGCACATTTTTCATCCTGACGGGAAGGCCAGTGTTCCGGACGGGGCACATTACAGAACCCAGAATTTCGTGCTGAAGCAGTTTGTGCCGGTCGTCCGGAAGAAAGAGGGAGTTCATCCGGACGGGGACCAGTTCGTCCGGACGGGGAGAAGCAAAGTTCCGGACGGAGCATTTTCCGGCAACCAGATTTTCGTCCTGAAGCAGCCTGCACCGTTCGTCCGGAAGTTCGTCCGGACGGGGACCTGTTCGTCT
>NMUG010006927.1:0-12331 GCA_002855965.1 Monotropa hypopitys
ATTACTGGTGGTTTAATGCAACAAAATAGGTTGGATCGCATTGCTTGGCATATATATAGGCCATGAGTGCACCTAGGGATGTCAATGGATCGTTTCGGGGTGTGATTTTGTACAAACCGAAACTTGAAATCCAGAACCCACCCTGAAAATTGATCCGGTATGTCTCCAATATCCGAACCAAATGGGACTCAAATTAGTACCCGAACCAAACAGGTACCTGAAACTAGTCAAAAATTACAAAAAATGACATTGGAAAATTATTTTGAGAAATATTTCAACAGGTGAACTTGATGACATAAAAGATTGATATTTAATAAAAAATGATATAGAATTAGGATTCAGTCAAGAGGATGTTTATATTTCCGAATAAATTTTTATGATTCGAATCATTTATTGTCCTTAAAATGTGTTTTTAACAGTTTTCGCAAAGAATTATCAAAATTGTTCGGAGAGTTTTACCCAGGCAGTTTTTTTTTATAAAATTGCTTACTTATTGTGTATAAAAACTGGTTAGATGAAACTCTTTCTAAGCAATTTTTTGAATAATTTTTTGTGGAAATTTTCAAAAATACATTTTAAAGACATTGGATGATTTAGATTATAGAAATTTGGTTGGAAAAGTGGGTCTATGATGAATATCCGTATTTTATTAAGTCAGGACCTCCAAATTGAATCCTGACACATTTGTAATAACAAAAATCTACGGGGATATTTTTTATAATTATGCAGACAAACTAGAATCAAATTGCTACTTGTTCGATTCTGTTTCTTTCACACCAAGCTCATGCTCATGCATTAAAAATTGGTTATGGTTTAGAAAAAATATTTGGTACCACATTATCGTTGGGACATTCTGGTCTAATTTTTTAAACTAATATCTTGTCTTTTCAATCATTTCTCTTAATTCTTATTAACTTTGGGTTATTTTTTTGAATTTATATTTTGTTTTGGAAAAAAATAAACCAAAAGTTTTAAAAAATAAAATTTTTTAATTGCCACAGACAAAAAGGAAAACACATTAGATGAAAACGATACAATAAAAAATATCAAATAATACTGATTTTTTTAAAAATATTTTAGATCAAACCTTACATAATTCTGAGCAATCAATTTGCGAAACACACAACTTTGCACATATTTTTACGCTCACATTGGGCGTGCATTCCACATGACTAGGACTGTAAATGAACTTAATTGAACCAAATTTTAAAATATTCAAATTAGATTTGTTAAGATTTTAACAAATTTGAACTCGAACTCAAATTCAGTTAAATTTTGACGATCCAAGCTCAAGCCAAACTTGCTTAGATTTGATTCAAACTCAAATGTGTGCACAAATCTTAACAAGCTGAAAATAATATCTATTTATGCATGCATATAAGTCTAGACCGTAAATAAATAAGTTTTTTACATAATTATAAGAAACATATTTAAGTATTCCAAGTTCGCGAGCCTAGACGAACTGAATACTAATATGTTTATATTTGACTAATTTAATAAACGAATCAAACTCGAATAAACTCGTATCTAATCGAGCCTCAAATAATTCGCGGACTCAGTTCATTTACAGCCTTACAGGCATGTGCAAAAGCATAATTATCAATCTAGTATTGGTCACTGTATTGTTTTTTACTAAGAAAGTATCTAGGTATCATTTTGAATTTATCCGTAATATATATTTAATATATACCCTTATATATATACAGTTCGCTTCCGGTCAGGGATCCCGCATTTTGTTACGGTCCGAACCACCATTGTTTGATCACTTTCCGATCAAATTTTCACAATCTGATCCGTCCAATGTGTTTAAAATATGTTTTTTAAGGTCCCTACAAAAAATAGTCAAAAAATATGATATGGAAAGCCTTCATCCGAGCAAGTTTTATACAGACTATTCATTACAGTTTTATGAAAAAATTGTTGAGATGAAGTCCTTCCCGGTTATTTTTTTTACTGTTTCCCGCGAGGACCCTTATCAAACACATTGTAAAGACATTGAACGGTTTGGATTATGAAAATGTGACTTAAAAATAATGGTTTGTATTTTAATTAAAATTCGGGATCCCTGACTAGAAATTTTCTGTATATATATAATCAAAACTTCAAATTAAATAGAGAATAAATTCTAACACTTAAATGTACCTTAATATTAATTCAAAAAGAATATTAGCATTATTAACATATGAATTTTAAATTTTGTTTAATGATCTCCATCTAGTGGACTCGTACTGACTACACAGGGGGGTCGTGAACTGGAATTACCCATTATGGCTAAACGCCGGGTGGTTAATACATTCATGGTAGTTGCAAGAATCGAATCCTGAATTTTTTAGATAACTCCAAGTTCCTTAGGCCATCTTGCCTACCACTTTTGTGTCTGATCTCTCCTTAATAAGAGAGAGAGAGAGAGAGAGAGAGAGAGAGATGGCAAAACACAATGTATGGCTTATAAATCATGCAATGTAAAGCTATATAAGCCTATAATGTTATCCCGCTGTCCCATATCCAGAGAGTACAACAGATACCTTTTCTCCCAGCAAACCTTGGATTCACACTTTCCATGGCAAATCTATTTTAGGGCACAATACCGATTAGTGCCATGCTTCGACCAATGATCCTTGAGATCAATCGGAATGGACAGATCCTGACCCTCAGCTGCAAGTCGATTAAGCAGTTTCGTAAAAACATTCCCACTCATCTTTCTCCCCCCGACTCTGGCATGTCGTTTGTTTGACATCTGAGGCAAAGGATACATTGACATAGTGGTCGTGCAGCAAGCCGACTGCCACCCACCGTTCGCCCACTTGTAGCAAGGCTGGGGTAACCCAGTGCACGAGCAAACTGGCGCCGGCATGGAAGTCTCATCAAAGTTGATCTGGTTCAACCCCAAACTCTCTTTCCATGCTTCAAGGTCTTCGTCTAGTTCCTCATCACCGTCATCAGTACCTAAATCCGGCTCCATTTTCCAACAGCTCGAATCTTCAATTTGTCCTTTACCCTTTCCTTGAGACTTGAAAGGATTCTTTGTTGAAGTTCCTTTGGCGGTGGTCTCCTTTGCTTGTTTCGCCTTCCTAGGCTTTGCAGACTCACTCGAACCTCCTGCACTATGGTAGGGATTGTTTGGTGGAATTTCCCTTTGGTTATTACATTCAGTTTCATCCAGAAGGGGTGTGAGATGCATTTGTTGGTGGTGGTAAAGGTGTTGCTTGGACCCACGCATAACTCCATTGCTTGGCGAATCGGGGGATACGTGGTCGGTTTCGTTCGTGGGAGTCTCTTGAAATTGAAGGGCGGAAAGGGCCTTGTCTCTTTCCTCTAGGGCACTGTTTCGTTCTGCTAGCGCAGCATCTCGCTGCAACATTGCCATGTCGCGCTCAGCAAAGGCTCTTCTCCTCTCGTCTAACGCCATGTTCTTTTCTCGAATAGCAGAATCTCTCTCGGCCATGATGGCCATGTATGTCTTTATTGTCAAATTGTGTTCCTTTCAGTGCAAGCAGAAATAATTAAGTTCATTATTCTGAAGTTCAGATAAAGCATACTGTCATGCAAGTAGGGGTGTAAGAAAAAACCTAAAAATCGAACCAACCAAAAAAAACCAGCGAAAAATTCGGTTTGGTTTGGTTTTTTTAAGTAAATGGTTTGGTTTGGTTCGGTTTTGATTTAATAAATCGATTAAGTTTCGGTTTGGTTTTGGTTTTTGTTAAAGAAAAACCGGTTCTAACCGAACCAAACCGAATAACATATAATTGTTCAAACATCCTAAAAATTCTCATCCAAAAATTACAAAACTTCAATAACTTCGATAACTTAATTTTCAATAACATATTTTCTATAGTTTAAAATAATGTTTTTCAAATTTTACTATATTTTGCCAATCATGTAATCCCATTTTAGTACAATTTGTCTAACGTACGCCTTGCAAATAAAAATGTGCATTTAATAGGTCTTAATTGTAGGATTTTCTTAAATAAATTATAAAATTTAACCTTTAAAATGAAATTTGGTCTCTAACTTAAAGTCCAAACCGAAAAAAACGAAAAACCGATTGAAATCAGAGAAAACCAAACCGAACCAAATAAAATCGGTTTGGTTTTGGTTTCGTTTGGACTAAAACCGAATATTTCGGTTCGGTGGAAAAAAACTTAAAAACCGAACCAAACCAAACCGTTTACACCCCTACATGCAAGGGAGGATTTGGTTTTAAATTTCACAATAAAAAATGCAGGGTCGTACCATCAGCAGGGAAAGAACAACAACGCTAGAAATCCATCCTCTGATATGGCTAGCAAGAGAGAAAACCACGTCCAGTAGATCTGAAAGAAAGACAATTATTTGAAACCCCTAAAATACAAAATAAAAACTACAAGACCTGGAACTCCGAAGAAATGAAAACGAATAACTATTGTATCTGCTGATGCACCGCTTCTTCGAAAAAACAATAACAATGTCACTGGAAATGAGAGTCCCATTTCAAATAAGAAATCCAAGATTGTACCATCAACAGGTACACAATATCTCTAGAAAAGGCATCCTCAGATATGGCTGTTTGTGAACGGAGCAAGACAACTCACATTGAATCTGAACAATGAATAGTACATCTGATTTACAGTCGACCTCAATAACATCTGACATGAAATATTAAGAACTAAAGAAATCATTTTTAAGGACATGCCACCAAATATCATGGGGTTAGTAGTAAGTAAGCTTTCAAATATCAGCTTCCAAGTCCCTGAGGAAAGCTAATTATTTTTAGTACATCTCTGCACGTATCTCGCTCATAGCCAAAAGGAATTGACAACTTTTTCGAGTTTCTAAGAATTTATTTTAAACAAAATGTAGTTAATTTTTAATGAATTGTAAAATAAAGTTTCAAACTTAAATAGTTTAGACATATCCACATGGGCATTCTTTGATTCCAAATGCACGGATGGAGACTTGAATTCTTCATTCAATATAAATGCATAGTGTTAAAGCATACAACTCAAACGAATTGATTATGAGTGAAGGGACCCACCCAAGTTCATATACTAATTTTGTAGGTATTAATTAATCAATGTGGAACAAACTCCAACACTCTCCGCAGATGGAGAGATAAACGGATCTATAACACACGGATCACAACGAAACAAAGTGCACTTAAGGCATAAACAACAGGATAACTAACCAATAGAGTTGTCCAAAAATCTCCGAAACTATACGTATGATACCATGTTGAAACATGCAACTCAAAACTAATTGGATCTGAGTGACTCATATAATAGTTTTGGAGGTATTAATTAACCAATGTGGGACAAACTTCAACCAATGTGGAACAAACTTCAACACACATGATCTAGAAAACTAATTAATGCCAAATGTATATTTTATATTTTGCATTAATTTTCACCCGTCGCATGTCTCACCTAAATATGATGTATAATGTCCTATATCTTCTTATTATACACACAAAACAAACACAGCTTTCCTTACTATTTCTTCCCTTAGCTCACCCAGGGCCGGCCCTGATGTAGTAGTCCATAAGGCGGCCGCCTTAGGCCCCGAAATTTGGCCCAAAAATTAGGCCCAAAAATTCGAAGAGATAATAAGTAATATTTCTGCTTAAATAATTCAAATTAATAGGGCTGGTTCAGTGGAATAAGACATATTTTTGCTTGCAAACGGTCGAGGGTTCGATTCTCTTCCCTAAAAAAATATTTTTGGTAATATTTTGATTTCATTTTTTTCCCTAACTCGTGAAACCCTAACTCCCCCCCCCCCTTTCCCTCTTCTGCACGACGCAGGCGCAGCCCCGCACATCCTCTCTCTGCCCTCCCTCTCAAACTCTTTTTCCATCTTCTTCACTGCACGTCGCAGCCCGCCCATCCCCTCTGCCACTCAAATCTCAATTGCTCTTTCTCTCGGACCTCACCACACCTCTCCTCTCCTCTCTCGGTCTCAGTCTCTCTCCGGTCCGTCGGCGCTCCCTCTCTCGAGTCTCGATCTCCGGCACAACCAAGGCACCGCCTATCCCCCTCTGCTCTCACATTGTATGTAATTGATTTTGTATCTCTCGAGCCTCAACTCGAACTTTATTTTCGTTTTGAGTTTGTATGTAATTGATTTTGTATGGATTTTGTATTTTGTATACACATATAGCTTGATTATGTGTATGATTTTTTTTTCGTTTGCGGGGCTATTACACTCATTTTGTATGTAATTGATTTTTTCTGTTGTGTGTTTGATTTATTATGTTGTTTTTGGCCATTTTTACTCCATAGGCATTGGTTATTAGGTCCATCAGGTGATGGTGCAGAATTTCTGATATGTCATTCTTTGTGCTAGTCTAAATCAAGGTATTGATACAAGTTAGAAGTGTTAAATACTTGGTTCTGGTAAGAAGGTTGTGTGCGGATATTGTAAGGACTATTTTTTATACCTCCTTGATTCAATTGTAGCTTGATTTCTGTTTTCTACGCTATTGGGCTATCACGTATGCACTTGTAGCTTGATTTTGTATATATATGATTCAGTTGAACTTTTTTCTGTTCGCTGCGCTATTGGGCTATTGTACTCCTTTTGTATGTTATTGATTGAATCAGAATGTAAGCGGTGCTCGTTTAATCAGAATATCATTGTGTTATGAAACATCAAACTGAGGAGTGATAAAGAACTGCAGTATATTTCGGCAACAGAATCAAGTACCATCATCGAAGCTTAAGAAGGTTATGAATCTTTTGCATATTTTGTCCCCTTCAATATTAGTTTGATTCTTTGAATATGTTGTTTAATTTTTTTTAATTTTAGGTAATTGTTGATAAGTGTCTGATATGTATTTTTCAAGTTTTAGTAACTTATATATAAGCCCCACATATTAGCTTGATTTAAGCCCCAAAAAACTTAGGACCGGCCCTGAGCTCACCTCACAGATCCTCATACAAAGCTCTACAATTTATCTACCATTTCGGTTACTGTTGGGAACTCCAGTTCGAGACACGGTCCATAACCTCCTGGTGGACACGACCACTAGAAGAGACAGGCTGCGAGTGACTGGGTTGTATCTCGCGACGGAGGACATCCAGATACCCACAACAATGAAAGAGATTCAATGGGGAAAGCAGTCTGTATTGCATGACTTGGATCCAACACCTTTAAATGAAAGGAGACACTTTTAGACCCTCTTGCTCATCCCTATGGAAGTTGTGCTATGAAATGTAACTGGTTACAAAGGGTTCATAGTAGCTGTCATGGTCACGACTATGAGGCTTGGATTGGCCTATAATAACTTCCATGTGAATCAAGATTTAGTGCATGGCCTCCAATAGCACTAACCCTCGAAATATAGCCCTATTTTGATATTGCGTGTAACATTGAGCTCTCGTTCAAACGATATAGTTCAAGACATAATTCACTATGATCCTTTGGATGAAAAATGTTAATACTAAGTGAGGTTCAAGTCTGGAAGACGTCTACAACTATTGTGCATTGATATGTTACCAACCTATATCAACTTTCATTTTGATTTTTGAAATAAAAGTGTTGAAATTTGTGAGGGAATATTAAATTTTTTATGAAGTGTATAATAAAGTTTCAAAACATAAATGGTTTAGACATATCCACGTGGGTATTCTTGGATTCCAAATGTAGATATGGATACTTCAATTCTTCATTCAATACAAATGCATAGGATCCAAAAAAAATTAGTTAATGGCAAATGTATATTTTATCTTCTGCATTCATTTTCACCCGTCGCATGTCTCACCTAAATATGATGTATAATGTCCTATATCTTCTCATTATAGGCACAAAACGAGGACAACTTTTCCTTCTTCCTTACTCCTTTTGCCCTTGGTTCATCTCACAAATCCTCAAACAAAGCTCTACATTTTATCTACCATTTCGATTACTATCGGCAACTCTGGTTCGAGACTTGGTTCATAACCTCCTGGTGGGCATGAGCACTAGAAGAGGCAGGCTGCGAGTGACTGGGTTGAATCTTGGAGTCGTAGCGATTGAACCTTCGGGTAGGCAAGATCTACCACTTTAGGACAATGTGATCACGCCTCCAAGTTTCTCAGTCTTGATTTCTCTAAGTATTCCCTTATTTTGCTCTTTCTAACTTTAATATGATTCTGCAACATCTATAAATATTGCCTTATCTCTTAATTTGTTTCCTAGCTATTCAAAATTCTTGTGTGAATTTTCGTATCACTGATTGTCATAATTTGGTGTTATCAAGGCTTTTTATTTAACTTTTAGTGCTAAACTTTCTAACAATTACAGCTCAAAATCCAGAACAAAGATTAAAAATAAATAATGAGGACTAAGTGTGGTCAAGAGCTGCAAAAAAGCATAGCATATACAATGTGCAAATGGTATGGACATTTACATTTAACAATATAGAATTTACTATGGTATTGAGGAATAATAAAACCCCACAGTAGAAGGGTGGACATAGTGCAACGGCAATAGGATCTCCATTGTGGCCTATAGGCCACGTGTTCGATTCACGAAATTAGTCTCTTTGCTTGCAGGGATAATGCAGCGTACATCAATCATTCTACAGACCCCGCATGTGCTGAAACTTCATGCAAAAAGTACGTCCTTTAATAAAATCACATAGTAGTACACCTCAATCTCTGCCCATGGAAAAAGATAATGGTTTCATTTTTTTCTAAATTTGTGTAGCATCTTTCTTGGAGACATGGGGGCTAGCGCCTTGGGGCCTAGGCGGAGCCTAGGCGTTTTTATTTTTAATTTTTAATTTATTCATTTATTAACATGAAATATATACTAGCCCTTCTTGTAATTTGGAAAAAGTCTTTATAAGTATGATTACTCTCAAAAAACGGCCTTACTAACCAAAGTAGTAAAGTAAAATAAGACATAATTAAAGGGAAAAATGAACATTTTCAAAATGAAACCTCCAAAACCATAGTTTTCTGTGTCTGCCACAACAAAAGGGGAGAAAATGAAGGCGAGGGAGACGAGAGGAGAACTAGGCAAGTGCAGCTGCGATTGGAGAAGAAGGCAAGAGAGACGAGAGGAGGTTCTGTTGGTTTCCACAAACCCGTAAGTTTGTATTTCGTGTAACAAAAATTACAAAACGAAACCTTTTTTTTTTTAATTTTACGTTGATTCACCGCCTCTCCGCCTGGCCGCCTATTCGCCGCCTCGCCGCCGCTTGGGCCGCCTGGAATTGCCTAGTCGCCGATAACCGCCTAGAGGCCTGTAGTCGCGGTGGTATGGTCGCGCTTACCGCCTAGGCGCCGCCTAGGCGGACGCCTAGCCCGATTTTTAGAACAGTGCTTGGAGATGAACCGTGAATGTTTTCAATGCATTCAATTCCATGATTTTTGTAGGAGGACCATTTATGAATGCAGAAAAAGTGATTGAGAAGTGACACTGCTTTTGGAGAGGAATGGCAGCTCTTAATAACAAAAGGGCATATCCTCACAAAGAAAAGCTGATTCTTGTGTGCTACGGCCTAAATGTGGTCAACTTTGCCAAAAGTTGATCTGAAGCATTCTTATGCTTTCATGCACTTCATCATTGACCCTCTCTACACACCATACATTCGTATCAATCTTTTCGAAACACATGCATACAGGGCCGTCCCTGGGTAAAACCCTACAAAGCCACTACTTCATGTCCCCAAAAAATTGCAAACAAGAAATCATCTCACCCCCCCCCAAAAAAAATGTCTGGCACCCTTGCATCTGCCCTAACTTGATTCACTCCTGGTGTGTGGATACCACCTCCCAATACTCTCCATATGCGTGTTTATCTACTACTCCACAAAAATATCACCTTTTAAGCATCCAAATTGCCCATATGAATTTATAAAATCCCAGAATTTGAGACGAGAAAGAGGACATGCACAGAGAGAGAGAGAGGGGTTAGAGCTTGTACCTTTCCTATTTGAGATATTGGTCTGCTTCTGATCGCGATATTGGTCTGGTTCTGATCGCGTAGAAATTGGATATATCTTGCAACAATTGCAGGGAAAACCCTAAATTTGATCTCCGCCTCCGTCTGTCTATTTCTCTCTCTACGATGGCCCTCTTGCACTTTGCTCTTGGCGTGAGAAAAAACCCGTATCCTGCCAACCCAACCCGAACAGATCGAAAGGGTATCCAAAATATCATAGGTGTTTTGGTATAGATTTTGTAACCAATATAATCGGATCTCACCGAGCTAAATTAATAAAAAAAAATAAACGAAAATTTTAGTACGGTCCCATTTTTAAAAAACGTGTTGTCTCACTCTCTCTCTAAAAATCTTCCTCTCTCTCTACATTTTGAAGGCCATCCAAGCCTTGGATGGAGTTTCTCCAAGGAGAAACCTTGTTTCCCTCACCAAGAGCTATCCGGCAACCACCATAGCTCCGTCATCCGACGACTTTTGGAACTCCGGTGACTTTCCGGCGAGGAGCTATGGAGATGCGGTCTTGAAGAACATTGAAGAAGAGGAGACGATCTACGCGGTGGCGGATTTTGTTTGCGGTGACATTTTTCGGTGACTTTCCGGTGACGACTCCGGCGATTGCTCCGGTAGGTGGATTCTTGATTCCTACCAAATATGTGCGTGTGTGTGTGTGTGATTTCCATGTTCGTACTTAGATTCCCTTAGAATTGTGATCATGTAATATATGGGTATAGGTTGAAAATCCCACGGTGAAATCATACAAATTTGGGTTGGTGTCACGAATGTTGAACCGTAAATATGAGATTGATCAGTCACTCTTAATCCCTTAGACGCCACATGTTCGATAAAAGTCCCTAGTAACTCTCAAATAAATATTTGGGAGAATCTTATAATAAACTTGAACTCCTACCGTTGCGACACGTATAGAATTATCGTGAAATCCTTATATTGGGCGTCAAACATGGAATTGGAGTTAAGGCCAAGGGGTGGCATTGGGTAACATAATGATTCTAATAGTCGTGTGATGTCTCGCTTGGCATCGCTAAGGTAGGAGACATGGACTCTCCCACTTAGAACTTTAAGCGGGTGGTCGAACTTGATGGCCTCCCCGAATGGAACAACCTTGAGGGTTGCCTCCTTGGACATGATCAAAATTGAGTTTACGGTGTAAAACTCGGTGAGATATAAAAAGTACTCAATGAACTTCAAATATTGAGGATGTGCCTACCAAAGGCTACTCGTGTTTAATCTCGAATCTACCACCTCAAAATGAATGATGAAAGTAAGAGTGATGACTTCCGCGTGCGTACTAGCGTTGGCTAGGGGACTAGAGGTGGATAATGAGAAGGTTGGATATGCCTATGAAACGGTGGTAACAATAAAGAATGTGGCATTGGTTTGAAATCAACTAGCATTAGCTATGAGTGATAATATGATGGACTCGATGAACAAAACACTATAACGTATACAGTTGATACAATTGACTAGCGTTGGCTAGGTGACGTAACGATAGGGGTATGATTGATCTTGGATACGAGAATGGACTTCTGATGGGATTCCCGGGATGGTCGCGCCATCCACGACATTGTGCACAATTGGGGTACCTTGACCCTCCCAGCGGTTACTTGGGGAACGTATAGAAAGGATGGTTAGTGGGTTTGGCCGCCTAATAGACTACTCCTACCCTATCTAATGTTACATGACACATTGACACGTTGGACTAGGATAGCCTGGGTGGACTTCTGATGGGATCCCATGGCATATCCAAAATGGCAAAACGCGATACTTGACTTTTCATGGAACGGACTTCTGATGGGGTTCCAATGATCTGTCTTTGCAATATAAAAATTATGCATAACTGGAGTGGACTTACGATGGGACTCCATAGAATATTCATACCACGAATCAAAGGAAATAACTTGGAATAGACTTATGATGGAATTCCAAGGGGGAAACTCACCCATGAACAAAAAGGGGAAACTTAAAGGAAAGTGTACTATAGAAGAATATGAATCGTACAAAGAAAGCAAGAAATTGAACATCTCAAACGTTAGCAAGATATGTAAGTCACGAAATCAACTCCATGGATAGATGGCGAGACTTGAGAGTGGTGTGTGTTTCGGATACTCCTATAGGCGTTGCGTAGAATCTTGATAGTCCCATGGATTATTACCCCTTTGTAGAGAATGGGTTGTGACGACTCGAGATTGAGTTGGTTTAGTTATTAGGTTTGACACCTTTACTTCCCTTGTGCTTGAGGAGATTAGTTGACGGACATATTCCTAGGTCACCCTCTACTACTGTACTATTTGGGTTTCTCCTTACACCCTTTCTACTTGGTTGTCTACTACTATTGCGCTTGTTTACAGCTTTACTATTGTTGTAGCCACTACTGTTGTTCTTGTTTACAGCTTTACTGTTTGTGCTA
>NMUG010006928.1:0-12331 GCA_002855965.1 Monotropa hypopitys
GAGTAACCGAAGGCTGCAACGTGCAACCCACGCTGCATCAGCGAGTTTCATGAAAAGAGTTGCATGGATTGAGTGTTATATTCATGATTTTGTTGGGATTTTTGTATGTAGTAGTTGTAGACTTATGATCCTTAAGAACCATATGGATTAGGAGGTTTTTCCACGATTCAAATTAATTTCATCATCGAGATTTGCATGTGGTTTGTGTGGTTTTCAAAACTTTGCATGAGTATATACATATTCATGGTGTGAATTGTAGAGTATGGTAATTGTTTGGTTGTTGGTCCATTTTTATGAATTGTACGCTATTTTCGATTCAATGGATTGATTTTGTTGGATGGTTTTCACAGGAGCGGCTTTGGCTAATAAGGAAGCCCCGGTAAAGTAAAAGCAAAATCTCATTCTAAAAGGGATCGCTGAGTGTATGAACTATGGTATCTAAATTGTACGTTGTTTGTGCTTTTATTTTATAAAAATTGCCACAATTGTGGAAAAGAGATTGCATGTTGGCCTTAATTTGGGCATTTTAAAAGAGAAGTATTACATATGTATCATATGTAGGCCTGCATAGTACCTATGGTCATGTTGGCAATTTTGTAAGGCCAACGGATTGTTAGTTTATCGTAAGGCCAATTGGTGTGCGTGTGACGTTCGTTATGTACTCCATAATGGCACCGGGGGGCGCCCCAAAAGAAATGTGTGTGGGACGTACGAACTATTGTCTATATCAATAGCTATTTTCACGGCATGAGATGCTCAAATGGATCTGTTTGAAAAAGGGCTTCGGCCAAAGTATATATGTAAAAGAATCAAGCATGTGATGCAAAACGGTTTGAGAAGGGATTTCGGTCCATGGGTTTGAAATAAGAGGCTTCGTCTATGTTTTGTACTTGAATTGGTGCATGAGATGCATTCACACTTTGAAATAAATTGAGATGTTGTATTTTGGTTGGTTTATTCTTACCTTATAACGGGAAGTTTAAATATCATATTCACACTCTAGTTTTTTTGTGTTTATGCTTGGAAATCAGGTAGTAGGGTTAGTGGTCCACTACGAAGCATCTAGGGGAGTTGTCTTGGCCTGGCTTGGATGTGAGCATGGAAGGATTCAAATCATTAGACAGTCTCCTTTCGGTTATTGTTTACCTTGGTAGCACTTTTGTTATATTGTCTTGTAATGTTTAGTAGATTTGACGTAGTAGAGACACTTTGGATTTTGAGAAGTTTTAGATTAATGTAAAGTACCTTGAGGTTTTATTTCATTACGCATGTTAGTATCTGTGAGAGAAGAGTGGTTATTGTTGTCACTTGAGTATGATAGATTGGTTAAGAAAAAAGAAATTTTTTATTTCCGCATTTATTTGAGTATTGTGGTTTGGGATGTCATAGTATGCGAGACTTTCTTCTCTCTCGCAATTTACAGTCTGATACTCGGCTTCAACACTAGATCGAGCAACCACGGATTGCTTCTCCAGGTCACAAGATTGCCTCCAATAAAGGTACAAAAACATGTGGTAGATTTTCTATCTGATTGTGATCTTGCCCAATTTACATCGGTCTATCTTTCGATATTAAGATGTCCTGAAGGTCGATAAAGGAGACTACGTCCTAGGCATTTTTAAGGATCTTCAGGATGCGAATGACATCATCTAGATGAGAAACTTGAGTAGTCATGAACTGACTTACAGTACTAACAGTGTACGAGATGTCATGGCAAGTGATGGTGCGGTAAATAAGTTTACCTACAAGCCTTCTATACATCTTTGGATCATCAACAAGGTCACTCATATCAGGTAATAGTTTCAAGTTCACATCCATGGGAGCAAAGACTGGTTTAGAGCCCAGATAACCGGTCTCTTGCAAGATATCAAGAGTATATTTTTTTTGAGATAGATTGATACCAGCTTTGGACCTAGCTATCTCAATACCAAGAAAGTAACGAAGATGCCCCAAATCATTGGTAAGAAAACTTAAGCCAAGATGATGAATAAGAGTTTGGATGCCTTTCTTGTCTTTTCTTGTGATGACAATATCATCAACATAGACAACAAGAATCACAATACCAATGCTTGTCTTCTTAAAGAAGACTGAGTGATCTGCTTGACTACGAATCATGCCATGGGCAACAACTGCCTTACTAAACTTGTCAAACCAAGCCCGTAGAGACTCTTTGAGGCCATAAATAGATTTTTTGGGGTGACAAACTGACTCCCCTCGGACTCAAACCTGGGTGGTTGAGCCATATAAACAGTCTTTGTAAGATCGCCATGAAGGATGACATTCTTGACATCAAACGGATGTAGAGGCCAATGAAGAGAAGCCATGAGAGAGATGGTAATACGAACAAAGTTCAACTTGGCAACATGAGAGAATGTCTCAATGTAGTCAATGTCATAGGTTTGAGTAAATTCTTTGGCAACCCAGCCATCTTTCAAACAATCAACCATACCATTAGGGTTTTGTTTTACATCAAAACCCAATGGCGACCAACAACTCGGACCCCGACCAGAGTAGGAATAGGATTTCAAGTGTGATTCAATTTTAGAGCACTCATTTCCTCATCTATTGCTTTCTTCCAGCCAGAGTGAGAAAGAGTTTCCCTATGAGAGTTAGGAATAGCAATAGATGACAGTGAAAACAAACTGGATAGAACCTCTACACTAAGCCTACCGTGCTGCAGCTGATCATAGTTTTTCTTTGTAGTTTGTATCAGGATGAGTTGTTCTTCAGTTTGTGGTTTGGGCCCGAGCCTTGTTTATGCCCAGTTTGTTGAGCCCTGTTGTATCGGTTTCAGTGTTTTAGTCAGAAATCTTTATTTTCAGTACTCCAGTTTTGGTTATTTAGAGTTGTTAGTTAGTTATAATCTTTATCTATGACCTTGCCACGTCGCTAACTCGGTGATTACCTTGATAATTAACCGGGTTGGGTCGAAAAGAAGAAGACAAGTGATTCAAAGAGACAACATTAGATATGGGATGGTCAATGCAAGTATGTTTACCTTTTCGAATGGCAATAGGGAGATCAAGGTCTTAGTCATTATACACAAGAGGAGTATCTGTTGACGATGAGGCGGGTGAAAGAGCCAAGATAGTAGAACCCTCATGTGTAGGAGCAGGAGTAGCCGAGATAGTCTGTGGATGACGGACGAATATAATATCGAGGATAAGAAGACATGCTATAATGATTGGGGACAATGACAGGAACCATAGGGTCCACAAACAGTGGCTCCGGCTGTTGTGCCCCTATATTAGAGTAATATGCAGTGTCTTCAAAGAATGTGACATTAACACTGACAAAATGTTTACGTAAATGGGGATTCTAAAAACAGTATCCCTTTTGAATGCATGATTATTCAAGAAAAATACATTTATAGGCACGAGGATCAAGTTTGTCCCTATTGGGACCAAGATTATGAACAAAACATACACAACCAAAAACCTTGGGGGAATAGAAAAAATCTTGTATTCGGGGATCATGGTTTCAAAAGGGGATTTCTCTTTTAATACCCGAGAGGGAATTCTATATAATAGATATGACGCAGTGAGAACTGCATCACCCCAAAAGTGTTTTGGTACATGCATTTGAATCATAAGAGTACTGGCAATAGCTAGAATATGGCAATTTTTCCTTCCAACAATTTTATTTGGTTAGAAATATCTACACAAGAAGTTTGTCTGAAGAGTAAAAATTTGCTGAAAAGTACCAAGACGGTATTGACAGACACGTGATTTTGTACAGTAAATGTGTCTCTCTTGTCTTATATAGTAGAATTTATAATGTAAATCTCCTTGGGAAATTCATATTCATGTTTGATGCGTTTTCTAGTGTTTAGAGTTTTTCAGGACATTTAATTTGATTTTCCATGAGTTCGGAAGCACTTTGGAATTACCCGAGTCTTGGAGAAGAAGTTGAAGGTTGAGTGACCAATTGGACGTCCTAAAGTCACCAAATTACAATTGAATAAGAGCGGGCTTACATTAGATGGAAGAAGTGCTGCTAGAGGAAAAGAGCAGAGGAGCTCGTTACCAATAATATGTTATCGGTAACGCAACTCAGAAGATGGGATACTGAGAAGCACGTTACCGGTAACGCAACATTTCACGTTATCGGTAATGCAACCATAAAGGCATATACTGAGGCCTACGTTACCGGTAACATAATATTTCCCGTTATCGGTAACGCAACCCTGCGGGAGATACTGAGGCCCTTGTTACTGTAATGCGACAATTCAAGTTACTGATAACGCTGCAAGCAGAAGCAGTTCTCGATTTGGATTTTAATTGTTCCGAGGGGCATTTGGGTCATTTCGTACTCGATTTTAAGTGGAAATTTTTGTATACGAGCAATTATGACACTTGGGGGGAAAAGGAGACTTGTTTTTAGAAGACTCACGAGCAAAAAAGAGGAGGAGAGAGGTTTTTTCACATTCAATTTTTTTCATTCTAGGTGATATACTTTTTTTCTACGTAAGTTCTTGGAGAGACATACACATCAGTTACTTATTTTTGGTTCCAAGTTTGGGAAGACTACTTTGGTTCTAGAATTTCTTCTGGTGAATATTAGATTTCTTATGTGTTTGTCACTCATCACATTCTCGTAAGTATTTTGTTATCTTTTAAGAATATAGTAAATCAATTCAATTTCAGTAATCTATGTCTTGTTATTGCTTAATCGTTGAGTTAGAAACTATGTATTTGATTAGTGAGTAGTGAGTTAGGCCCGGTTAGGTGAGATTCATGATATGATCCATGTGATGTAGAGTTCTCATGTAAAATCTGTCATTTACGAGGACAATTCCATGGAGAAATCCTTCAATCATTGAATTTCTTCTATTTGTGATCTTTGCTCATGGGTAGACAAAGACTCTTGGCAGCCATGATTCTTAGATCACATGTCATGGATATTTGATAATTGTTCAGAGGTAATTTCCGCCATGCCTGAATACCCTTGATCATTTATAAGGGAGAACTTGAATTCATATGTATTGTGTAATGAATCGTAACCCTAACCTAGCCCTTTTAAAATTAAATTAATTTTCTTAATTATTTAAAGAAAATACTTGTGTTGGTGATCTTAAGTTAGTAGAAGTAATTTCATAAACCTAAAACCAAAAGATTCCAAAATGAAACCTTCAAGGCTAGCATCCCACTGCTAACTTTTCACCAAATTACCGCTTACTTCGCTATCAATCACACCTCCATGTGGATTCGACTCCGGACTTACTGGATACTATACTTGTGCGACACATTTTCCTTACACTTGGAGAACGAGTTTTGATCTACAAAGTAGACGTTCAAGCATATTCAAGAGCATTATCAATTCGAAGAGTAAAAAGTTTGACACTAAAATGATTTTAGATTTCAACATAAAAAGATTAAAAAACAGTAAATAACTAAGATCGATCTTTAAGCACATACACTCAAGTTGAACGAGAATGATCATCAATAAATGTGACAAAATATTTAGCACCAAAGGAACCAGTAGTTCTAGGCGGACCACAAATATCAGAGTGAATTATTTCAAATCGAGATAAACAAGGAGAATCAGATTGAAGCTTAATAGTAGCTCGACGGTGTTTACTAAGTTCACAAGTAACACAATTAAACCTAGACACAGTAGATAAAGACGAAACCAAGTACTGTAATTTGAAATAGGATGGATGTCCAAGATGGCAATGAGTCAATGACACTGGAATGGAGAGACATTAGAATGAAGAGCAACTGGAATTGAAGGTGAAGATATGTGAAGATAGTGGAGTCCATCTTTCTCAAATTCCTCATCAATCGTCTTTAGATCCTAAAAACACAATGAGTAGGGGAAAATGTTACTGATCATTGAAGGGAATGTATAAGTTTACGCACAAACAATAAATTAAAAGGAATTTGGAAGATCTAATACAAATGTGAAAGTAAGATTAGAGGCATGAACGGAACCAATTCCACAAACTGGAGTCTTAGTATCATTAGCAACAGTAACATAGGACGGGGAGGAAAGTGGGGTAAGATGAGAGATTAGAGATGAATTACATGTCATGTGATCAGATGCTCGTGAATCTATGACCCAAGAAGAAGTAGAGAATCAGCGAAGACGTGTTACCTGAAGCATCAAGATTGGCCGAAGATGAGGAGACATGGGTATGGTTAAGAATAGCATCAAATTCAGACTTGTTCATGGTAACACGTTCCTCAGAAGATGCGACAGTAGTGGGATTATCAAGTTCAACTTAGTTAGCCTTGCCGTGAAGAGCCCAACAAGTTTCAACATCGTGGTTACGTTGACCACAATGAGTACAATTCCTAGTCCCACGTCCACCATTATTACGGCCACCACGGCCGGAATCACAACCACCACAATGATTAGGACGTCCACAATTGGCAATCATGATAGAATCAACATGTCCACCAGGAGCAGGAAGAGCAGAATGATCATCCTTAGCAGCAATTGGAGGTGGAATAGAAGCACGACAGACCCGAGCAAAGGTTTCACTGACAGTAGGAATATCCTGACCAGAGAATCTGAGAACTAATAGGGAAAAATTCCGTCCGAAGAGAAATTTAGCAACCCGAAACTCCTCTTGATCTTTTTGTTGAGTTTTCAAATCAGTTGTGAGGGGCTGATAAATGTCTAGTTCATCCCATATACCCTTGAGTTCAGCAAAATGTGTGTCAACAAGCCAAGGTCCTTATTAAAGAGAGAAAATGTCTTGATAAATATGATATATCCGAGAGATATTTTGATCGGAGGAATATAACTCACGTAGAGTGTCCCAAATAGCCTCGGAAGATTCCAGACAAGAAACATTATTCAAAACATCTGGTTCCATACTGTTCCGTAGCCAAATCATAATTTGGGCATCCTCTTAGTCCCAAGCAACAACTTTACTTTCATCAGAAGGTTTGGTGGACGTAAGAAAGGAGACATTGCCTCGGGCTCTCAAGAACACAATAACGACACGAGACCATTGAAGTTAATTAGAACCTTTAAGTTTGGTATTGGTCATGGAGCCAAAGAAAAGAGTCTCTTTGGAATTGGGTTGATCACCCATGATAGTAGATAAAGGATATAGAGGGGATAATCTGTAAATAACAAAAAATTGTGGGGTTCGATAAATAACAGAAAGTTGTGGAGCTATCTGTAAATAACAGAGTTTAGGAACAGGAAGAACAAGATGGTGACATATATGCTTTTGGAGGCGTTAACAGGAAAGAGGCCTTACGATGGATTGAGACAGGGGGGAAGAACAATCTCTAGTAAACTAGGTTTCCTGCTTTTGGAAGTGTTAACAGGAAAAAGGCCTTGCGATGGATTGAGAGAGAGGAAAGAGCAATCTCTGGTAAACTGGGCTTTTTTCCAGCTTCATGGCAACTAGTTCTTGGAAAAGATGGCTGATCCAAGCATCAAAAGATCACACTCCCTCTGTGTTCAGACTGAAAAGGAATTCGGATCACCAATGGCTGAAGTAGTGGAATCGCTCTCTGCCCTGATACCATGTTATACATAAAAGAGGAGAGAAATTCAGTATTTCATCTTGTATTAAGAGGCTAAATTTATAGACATGGTTACAACTGAACAAGGAAACAAATAAACAAGGAAAGTCAATAAGCAAGAAAAGGAAGGAAATAAAATCTTCCAATAATTATGCTATATCTACAGTTATACATCTGGCTATTATACATGTGCTAAATATCAACAACAGAAGTGAATGTGAACGTATCTTTTGTTCAACGTGTTTACTGTCAGGACCACCAGCTTGTCAGAATGTCATTTTATAGTTTGTCTGCTTTTTTGTGTTAACATCAAGTGCAGGGGTGTCATAAAAAAATCTCACATTTCTCAAAACATTATGGAAATGATTTCTCTACGGCTATTTAGTTATCCTACTTCAGTTTAGCACCATGACCTTATAGACTTCAATTGTACAATATACACCCCTCGTCTCAACCCTTGTGGCGGGGTCTTGGCGTGGGGCCCTACTGGTTGGGGCACAACCTACAATATACACCCCTCAGTACTTTGGACAGAAGTCAAAGCTAAAATAACTCGTAAGGAACAGAATAAGTCATCCTGACTACACAAAGCAGAAACCAGAGCATTATGATATGTCTTGAAGATTCTCCATGCAAAAATCCTGAACTGCTTTATTCGTCCTTTCTCTTGTCTTGCCACCCATTGGTTAAGCTAAAATCATGATTCATCCAGATTAGATATTGAGTCTCAGGACTGGAATTTAACTTGCCTTTTGTATAAAACAGCATCACATTCACTTTTTGACCATTTCTTCTAACATCTCACCATTCCTAAACACTCAGCTCTTCTCCAAACTCATCGCAATAGAAAAAGCAAAGAAAAAAAAGAGAACGGGATCCAATGCCTTTTATTCCCTCTAGTTTGCACTTTAACTTTTAACGGTGGAAAGCATTGACTTTGACTGTTCTAGGGTACCTTTGTCTACATGCTCTAAAATATTCGCTACTTCACATTAGATGACATTCTTTTCCCACGCATTGCACTTTCTAAAGCATTTTATCTTAATTTATGGATGCAGGTTTTTTCATATTCCATTTGCTTGGAGGATGCATGGAACAGTCTTGCAATTTCAGTTCTTTCACAGGCAAATTCTTTAAATATTTTTGTCTGACTTGCATTGCATATTCAATACTGATAATTCGCATCTGGAATACTGATACATTAGTATCTTCTTAGAATGTTTCATACCAGATCCTGTAGGTAACATATCCTCTTTCTTTATGTTTTCGGTAATAAATTCTAATTTAACATAAGAAAGATCTTGCTCCAGGAGGACCTGGGTTCAATTCCTGTCAACTCATTATCTCTATCATTGTGCTTTCTTATTTTGGAATTGTTCGTGTATCTTTTTCAACTCAGTATTTGTCTCTATCCGCATGTGAGACCAGATTCATGTGAAGGGTATCATTTCCTAGTAGCTAAAGTTTTTGGGATAACTTCGGATCTAACTAAAATTACTTTCTGCTATTTTGCATTCATGAAAATCTTTCTGTCAGGTGATATTATTTGTAAGATAACATATGTGGATATTTATATATTTATTCAATATTTGGCAAGTTTAAAACCCAAGGGTTTTATTTATTGATTTTTTTTACAGATTGTGCAGAACTGCTCAAAAGATTTCCTCGAAACTGAAAATTTTGCATCTTTGGTGATAGAAGTTTGTTTCGCTTACCTTTTTAAAGTTTTCCAGAGGTACCATTTTATACACGTTTGTTGATTCTGTCCCGTATCAAGGGGTGCTCATTTGTACATGAATGTACAAGTTCTGGGCCCAAAGCTTCTCATGAAAAGTCTTTTCCGGCTTAAAGATTTTTCTGAAAGATTTTCCCTGTATTGTTCTCAGTAATGGTGCAACTTGTTCAGACAATTCAAACTGTGAGAATATGGTTTCTGTGTCACTTACTACCGCAAAGACACTCATTAGACGTCTCGGACCTGAGGTAGGTTAGAAATAGATCTTCACTCTTATGTTTCTTATGGTTCGTTGACTCAGTCTTTTATTAAGGTTGATATTCTTATTGATGTGTAAATCTCATGTTGTTGAGATGCAGAGGCAATTCAAATCCATGTTGGCGTTTCTGTCAATTGGTCACAAATGCATTAGAGAAGCCTCAACTGACTTGTGCTTTTCAAAAACTAATGACTTAATGCAGTGCACGCATGCTTCATTGAATACACATGTCGATGGTAAGCTCTCCGGATCAAAAACCTATTTTTTTCCCTGATACATGCCTATTGTTTAGAAGTACATGAATACTTCACTCACTTTATCTCTCAATTTCTCTTCAAAGAATTGATTGTCTTAAATGCAGAATCTTTTCTTTTGACAAAATTCAATATGAAACATGTATCAACCCTCACGTAATCCTTGACTCTGTTTCTACAGTTCAAGTGTAAATGGTTTACTGCTGCATGTGCCTCATTATAAAATACTTGGAATTATGATTTCATTCTCTTTGGGGTGAATTTGATTTTGTACTTGAGAGATGTGTCTGGCAGTTTACGTCGAAGGTTCACTTAAGATTGTTCTGTTATCTGATTTTGTCCTACAACTTTGCTAAATGCCTTAAGCTCCAATATTATGCATGGCAGCATTTATGATGCCTTGTTAACGCCATTTACCCCAGAAGACGAAAGTAATAGATACTTTGCCATGGAATAGATATGGGGGTCGAAGCCAAAACTGACACATACACATACATGCATCCAACACCTCAGCAATTTGGTCTTCAAATCTCACAAATGGCATACATATTGAACCCGCGCTCAACTTTTCTTTGATAAAATGCCTATCAATCTCTATATGCTTTGTCGGATCATGTTGAACAGGGTTATGAGCTATATTGATAGCAGACTTGTTATCACAGTACAACTTCATAGGACCGTGATCCACAATTTCCAGATCATGCAAAAAGGTTTGAAGCCATAAAAGTTCACAAACATCATGCATCATGGCTCTGTACTCAACTTCTGCACTTGACCTTGCTACTACAGATTGCTTTTTGCTTCTCCATGTAACTAAATTACCGCCTAGGAAAGTGCAATATCCAGAGTTAGAACGTCTATCATCAATCGAACTTGCCCAGGTTGCATCAATGAAAGATTCCAACCTCAAATGACCATGGTTGGAGAAGTACGGGGATCATGCATAAATTGAATGATAACTCCCACAACATAAGAAATATCTGGACATGTGAGAGAGAGGTATATCAGGTGACCTACTAGTCTTTGATATTTTTCCTTATCTGTATGCTCTCCCACACTGCCAAGGTGGTGATTGACCTCACTAGGAGTATCGACAGGCTTGCACCGCAGCATTCATGTCTCCTTCAGGAGATTAAGAACACATTTCCTTCGGGAAATAAAGATTCCTTTCTTGGATCTAGCCACCTCCATGCCAGGAAAGTACTGCATCGCGCCCAATTCCTTAATTTCAAATTATTTGGTAAGAAGGACTTTAAGCGTGTGAAGTTCATTCACATCATCACCTATCATAACTATGTCATCCACATAAACTCTAAGGATGACAATCTTACCATCACTTTTCTTCATGAACATGGTATGATCAACATGACTCTGCGTATACCCAAATCTCAACATGGTCTTGAGAAATCTGTCAAACCAAGCCTTTGGTGATTGCTTCAAGCCATAAAGAGCTTTTTTCAACCTACACACTTTGCCCTCAGTGATAGGGGTGAAAAAACCAGGTGGTATATCCACGTACACCTCTTCTTCCAAATCACAATGAAGAAAAGCATTTTTCACATCAAATTGTTGAAGAAGCCAGTTTAGAGTGGCAACACAGGACAACAAGGTGCGAATAGAGTTCATTTTGGCCACTGGAGCAAAGGTTTCTTCATAGTCAATGCTATATATTTGAGTATAGACTCTGCAACCAATCTTGCCTTGTATCTCTCAATGGTGCCATCTGCTTTATGCTTAATTGTGAACACCCACTTACATCACACTGCTTTCTTTCCCCCGGGAAGATATGGCAACTCCCAGGTGCCATTTTTCTTCAAAGCTTTCATCTCTTCCACTATAGCTTCTTTCCACTTTGGAGTAGCAAAAAACTTCCTTCCAACCATGTGGAATTGGTATAGAGGAAAGAGAAGAAAGGAATGCAAAATACGAGGGTGACATGCGAGAATATGAAACAAATTGAGAAATTGAATGTTGGGTACATAATTGAGCCGACACTTTATGTGTTCGGACTAGCTTCCTATGAGCAATAGACACATCAAAATCATCAAAATGGAGAGATATAGAGGAATGAGTATTACCAGGGGACTCAGTTGAAGTATCAGGAACTAGAACTGGTGATGATGATTGGTACTGTAGTAATGCACCAAATTGGCCTTTTTCCTTGCGAACAAAAGTTTTTAAATCTGGCATGTCTAATCTTTCCCTCGCATTGGGCATTATTCTTTCTCCAAGTACAGGTTCCTCTCTTTCCCTGTCAAGATTACTAGAACTGGGAGAGACGTCTTACCCCTTACCATCTATTTCCATTTGAAGATTACTAGAACTAGGAGAGACATCCTCCACCCACGAACATTCTTCTCCATTGTATTATAAGTTGGAGGGAATAACCATGAATTAGAATCGCAAGGTGTCAACATCTCTTCCCTCCTAGTATTCTCCCCCTGAAGAGATGGGGGCGAGAGAGGGTGAAAAGGTTGGTGTTCCCAAAAAGTGACATTCATAGAAACAAATTTCTTCCGAGAAAGGGGGTCATAGCAGTGATACCCCTTTTGGGTAGGAGAGTATCCAAGAAAAATACATTTTCGAGTTTTAGAGT
>NMUG010006929.1:0-12330 GCA_002855965.1 Monotropa hypopitys
AAAATCAATTCCTTCTTGTTAATTATAACCTTGTGCAACTAATCTAGCTTTGTTTCTTATAATTACACCATTTCATCCAATTTTTTCCCTAAATACCCATTTGTTCCAATGATTGTGTGATTTTCTGGTTTAGGGACTAGTTCCCAAATATTGTTTCTTTCAAATTGGTTAAGTTTCTCTTTCATGGAATTAATCCAATTTACATCATTTTCCACTTCATGATAATTTTAGGCTCAATTTCAGATACAAAAGCAAAATTACTACAATAATTCTTAAGTGAACTTCTTGTTGCAACTCCTTTAGATACATCACCAATTATATTTCAAATTGGATGTGTAACGATCTAGAATTTTAAATAATTTTCTAAGTGTCATTATGGTTGATATCGGGCCCTATTCGATGAAATTCAATGGTTTGGGGTAGTTAGAGTCCCCAGTGGTTGGTGGCGTTGTCTTGGGTTATTCCGGCAATGTGCCGAGAGTCTTCTAGGCCTATTACGACTCCAAAATATTTTCTGACTTTGAAAATATTCTTCATCAATGTCGTAGAGAATTCGATTACAAATCCAATGCAACTTGAATCGTCTCAATCGGAGTTTGGACGATAAAGTTAGGCCCCAAACTCTCTGATAGATGTTTTGGTGAAGCTACTGTGCATAGCGCAACCAGTAGCGCGAATTTTGGGCACAACCGGTAGCACATCCCTCTCTGCGCAAAACTACCGCGCGTAGCACAACCGGTAGCGGTTTGGGGCGCAACTGGTTACGGTTGCGCACACTGCGTTTTTGGCAGTTTAAGTGGGGGTATTTTGGTCATTCCTGGGGGCATATATATAGTCGATTTTTATGTAATGAAGGGTTCAGAACTCATTTTTGACCTATCTCTTCCTCTCTCTAACCCTAAAAATGCTTTCTCTCTCCCCCTCTCTAAAAATCTCTTCTTCTCTTTACATTTTGAAGACCATCCGAGCTCCGGATGGAGTTTTTGCAAGAACAAACCTTGTTCCTTACGTCGAGAGCTCTCCGGCAACCACCATGGCGAATCCATCCGGAGAGATTTAAGTTTTTGGGTCTCCACCAACTTCAAGTAATGGAGTTTTAGTCTTCTTCAACGATGATGAGCGCTTCGAGAGCTCTGCGATGATGGGTTCGGATCGCGGCGGTGCGGTGGATGTTTCTGGCAACTTTTTCTGTTGACTTCTCTGGCGATGCTCCGGTGGGTAAATTCTTAACTCCTATTAAGTATGTGTGTGTATGTACATAGGGTCGAGTCGATACCCTAGTGTGTATAGAATTCATATCGTTAATTAGTGTAGTATTGCGTTGGAATCAAGCGGTGATCTTGGGCCCGCAAATTATTTGATATAATGTTCCTAGAGGCTTATGCGCGCTAGGTGTTCGACGAAATTCCCGTGAGAAGGACAGCTAGTGTTTTTGGTGATTGTAGGTTGGTTGGTGGCCATTGGAGATTAGGGCTGCCAAGTGTTCGACGAAATGCCCTAGTGAACTTCGAGTCATGTTTTGGGGTTATTATGACCATAAAATTATCATAGGACCTATATGTGGATTAATTGGGTGAGTTGAGCTTCTATATCATAATAAATCCCCTTGAACCTAAGGGACACCATGTGTTTGGTGATGTTGCCATATGGGAATCGAAATGGGGTTTGGGTGTCTAAGTCCCTTCCCTTCATATTTTGGTAAGTGTGGGCTCCCATACCCCCGTTGTGATAGAATGATTGGTTTAGAGACAATTGGTTGAGGTTGACTTGACGCGATGAGTTTCTCCTTTGGGTATGCCAAGGTTGAGTTGGTGATTGAAGTAAATTATGTAAATGATTCAATACGTACCAAATGAATATCAAATATAGAGGATGTGCCACACGAGGGCTACTCTTACTCAACCGTGAACCAATTACTTGAGAAACTTGAATTGAAGAGAATGTGGTTTAAGGGCCTTGGCTAGGCACGATAGTAATGATGAAAAGAGACAGAAATATGAACTAAGTGGAATATGCCCAAATGGAATCTTGGGTCGCACATTGGTTATGTTACGGATCGTTGAGTCATGAACATTGGTAAATGGAAATAAGGACACATGAAATAAATTATTGATCCCAAATGAGAAGTAACCTTGGCTAGGAATTCTCGGGAATCAATGACTATATTATGGGAAGCAACCTTGGCTAGGGATTCCCGGACACGATGACAATGATATGGGATTATGAATACTTGATTTGGAGTACCTTGGTTAGGACTCCTAGGATGGTTAGGACTCCTAGGATGGTCGCTCTATCCGCGACATTGTGCACAATGGAGGTAACGAGAGCCCTCCCAACGTTACTTGGGGAAGACCGGATAGGATTGGTTAGTGGGTTGACGAGTCGCTATTCTAACTTTGCCCTATCAGCGTCACAAACAAAGATACTAATGGAATACCTTGGTTAGGATTCCGGCAATACTCTATAAAATGGAATACCTTGGCTAGGATTCCGACACGATATCTTATGTGAAATAAGAAAAGAAAACATGAATGTACCTTCATAGTTCAACAACATCAAATGAACACTTTATGTATGTATGTATGTATGGACTCTTGCCTTGTAGTCCCTTGAAACAATATTATGAAGTAAAAAGGAAATGAGAATTCACTTAGATGTAGACCCTTGGCTTGTGGTCTCTTGTATCAATGAATGGAAAGATGGAAAGAAAGGTAATGAATGTCTCAAACATCTTAGGTTGTGTACGAATCCAACACGTGACGATAGCGATAGTTGGCGTGACTTTAAAAGCGTGAGTTATGGTTAGAGATTTTGACACGGTGTTGGTTTGGGATCCTTAGTAGATCCTTGGAGGCATTCTACCTTAGTGATAAGGTTATTTGAGTTGTGATTAGAGGTTGCCTTCGGTTATACTTGGGGGTCGTACCCTCGTACTCTCTTGTGGTAGTGGTTTTGGCTAGACACACCTTGTTGGTAGTATGCCTACGTTACTGTTGCCTTGAGTTAGGCTTACGCTACGTGCACTTAGTTTCCTTACTATTCTCGTACTTGTTTGTGGACACGTAGGCACGCACCACATGTGCATGCTTGGTAGTAGTTAGGAGTTTTCTCACTGAGTTGTGGTTTGCTCAGACCCTCTTTCTTTTCCTTTTTCTAGTCTGTGTTGCAGGACTAGCTGGCCTTAGAGTTGCAGTCAGTTGCTCGATTTTCTTAAGTTAGGCAGGGCAGTTCCATCTGTAGCTTGCACCCTTCACCTCAGCCTCAGCTGATCTTTGTTCAGTACTTTCGTTGTGGGTTGTACCTTTACCCTTGTACTATAGTTTCAGTTTCAGTTTAGTTGTACTTGTACCTAACTTTTCAGTACTTCAGTTATAGCCGGCTTCGGTATTGTACTTCACTTCCGCTTTTCATTTCATGTTGTATCATGTATGTAATGAGAATTCAACTGAATGGATCTGAATGACAAGTAGTGATCTCCCCTGCTATGTATTTAAATGGTTTTAAAAAAATGGTTTTAAAATCCGGGGCATGATAACTTAGTATCAAAGCTTTCGGTTTGAATACCTTAGAGCCGTGGGGAGACACTTAGTCTCCATGGGTTCTCTTGGTCATTACACTGTTCTTCGATCATGTTTTTGTGCTTGATGTGCTCTACTGCATCATGGCCTTATGTCTTTGAGGTATCCTGTTTGTTGGTCTCCTTCCACGAATGTTGAGTTTCTCCATCCTTTGGGAGTTGAGTGTTAGTCCCTTATGGCAAGCCTAGCTACCTTGCAGTGTTTAGGTGCTCTTGTGTCCTCGATCCTAGTGATCATGGTGTACCTTTGCGGTTATTGATTGGTCTTAGGCTCTTCTATTTCGTTAGAGTTGAGGTTGTGATTGTAGTAAGATGCGATTTGTGGAAGTGTTTGAGGATTGTTCTTGTAGTTATTCCTCGTCTTTCCGTTAGTGAGGCAGAACTTGGTTTGGTGATTAATGATATCCCTTGGAACCCTTTTATTTCAAAGTTGGTTGTTCTTCCATGTTGAGGTATTAACACTCGTGCAGTTGTTGATAAAATGGGCCTTAGGGTTCATTCGAATATGTGTTTCCTTTTCTAATTTGGTAAAAATCTTGAGACGTTACCAATATTTCCTAGTATTTTCTTTAAAGGGTATGACCCGTCGGTCATATCTCTTTGCGAGATTAAATTATTTGTGCCCATATGGGATTCCATATTGAGAAATAAATCAGTGGTGTTGTTTAGAAATCTTTGCTTGGTTCCTTGCCCCATTGGTCGGAAGGTGGAAACTTGATTAAGGTGGCATATCGCTTTAGTCCTTCGTCTGTGGACTTGAGATGTAGATTGGCATTAGTTTTGTTGTTAGTGTTATCTCTTATCTTATCACATCTGTTATATACTCATTATACTTGTTCCTTACCTTGTGGATTGGAGAAGAAAAGTTTGGGCTTGGCGGCATGGTATTTTCAACCTTTTGTGACTTGGTTATCGTTGGTGTTAAAAATTCCCTATTGGAATCTCTTAAGTTTGGGAGAATTGACTATTTTTTTGTTATTAGGGCATGAGTTCCCTTGAGGCTATTGGGATTTAGGCATGTCGATCCGTTTGAGTTTAAGTCTTTCCATAGTCTTGTGAAGAACCTTGAGGTGTCGCTGAAATTTTTGGGATAGTTCTCTTTATGGGGTATGACCCATTGGTCATTAATGTTTGGTAAAATCACCTTGGTTTTGGTTGGTCGTAAATCTAAGTTGAGGTGTTAGAGTTGCCTTAGGCTAACCATTGGCTTGAGGTGTGATTCGGGATGCTTTCGTCTTTGGCTAGATGTTTCGTATCGTGACAAAAGTGGTTAAGTTAACCGTTTGGAATCCTATATCCAGTGGTTGTGCGTTGGACTTAGATGTGTTTGTGCTCGACAACCTAGTCGATTGAGGAGCGTGTGTGTGTGCGCCGTGATTATCATCATGGTTTCTCATTAGATGATCCGATTGAGGTCAACCCTTGGCTCATTAGGATTCGTGATATCCTCCATACATTCAAAAATATTAGTATCGGCATTAGAGTAGCGCAGCGGAAGCGTAGTGGGGTACGATTGCGATGGCATGAAGAAATATTCCTATGATCTCTAAATCACCTTTGAAAGAGAAATTCTTTCCCTACTCCTTTCCGTGTAACGTTGCGAATAATGGTTCGAGCAGTGGTCTTGGTTAGCATGTTGGTTTCCCAACCTACTTCCCGATTTTGAATCTTGAAATCCGGCCACTTGACTTGTAGGATTCTAAGTGTAGAACGATGAATTCGGTTTGCAAATCTTGTTTTTTGCCTTTGTTCGTGAGTCAACGGAGTCATAGATTAACGTTCCTCCGGTTGGTATTCTTGAGCATTAGATCGATGTTCCCTCTTGTTTCTGTTGCATTTGTTATGCTTGTCTTGTGACTAGTTGTGAAGTTTGTTGAATTTTGATAGCTTCTATCTGAGTCGTGTTCTGTTCAAATGTAAGTTGTAAGACTCATTGATTCTTGGATGACATATCTTTGGCTCGCATCTTGCTTGATGCATATGGTAGAAATCTCTATCGTCGTGGTATTCTTGATTGAAATGTGATTGTTCCCTTTTCGGTCGCGAGGTCCTAGTAGAATTGAAATTTTTCCTTTCTGTTCATTATGCTTTGCATTGAACGTGGTATTGATCGTTGGATAAACGTACGAGGACCAAGGAAATGCGTGTTTGATTGACCGTGGGAAAGTTGGGAACGAATGCATATTGTAGTCTAGACTTGGTGTGAGTTTAGTGTCATGCTATGTTGTTTGGGCTTGGTGCTTGCATATTTTAGTGTACGTGGATGCGTGAGTATTTTTTTGTTATGTGATGTACGTTTGATGCGGTGAATTGGTTTGAAAAGAGCTACCGGTCGGGGTATCTCAAAGCAAATCACCAAGGTCATGCGGTTACCACACTAGGATGTGTGTGTTTGGTGTGGTATGCTCTTTGGCTCAAGAGTTTAGAGCATATTCATGCGTTGCATTTATTTTGGTTAGTTCATGGGTGTTGGTGCGATAACGTGTCCTCGCTAGTTGTAATTTGCCAAGCATTCGTGCGTAGGGCCTTGAAGCTGTATAGGTATATCGGCGTGTCTATCGCGTGTCAGCGTATCCTCGGCGTGTCCTTGTCGTGTCAGCATACCTTCAATGTGTCCTTGGCGTATCGGCGTGCCTTTAGCATATCCTTATGTATCGGGGTACCCGTAGTGTGATTGTTAGCTTGTGGAAGATGACGACGCTCAAATTTCTTGCATGCGAGTTTGTAAAATTGATTCGTTCCTCATTGTGAATATTGTTATAAGAAGGTCATTGGCTTTATGCTTATGAGGAGATTTGTCCTTTATGGGATACTCCATCTCTTGTATCTTTGACAAAAAAAAATTTTTTGTGTCGGCATGTCCACACCCTATCGGGAGTTGTCCATTTTATTCCTTAGTGTGGCATATTGGTTTCCTCAAGTTTAGTGTTCCTCGGTGGAAATCTTTGTATCTCCCTCCTTAAAATAATCTCGTGGACAAATCATTGGATGTTGAAGTAAGGTGGTGCTTGTGTGGGAATGAGCGTTCGAACAACCGTATCGAATTCATGCGTCTTAGTTGAACTCTCCCCATGTTTGTTGTGATCAAATTTGTGAGAAGTTGTTGTGGAAGTGTGGTTGATTCTGATTTAAGTATTGAGGAGTGAACCCGTGGTCTCGTTCATCGATGGTATGGTTTTACTGTCCTCTTCTTTCCTATTTAATTTTGAGGACAAAATTCTTTTAAGGGGTATGAGATGTAATGACCTAGAATTTTAAATAATTTCCTAAGTGTCATTATGGTTGATATCGGGCCCCATTCGATGAAATTTAATGGTTTGGGGTAGTTAGAGTCCCCAGTGGTTGGTGGCGTTGTCTTGGATTATTCCAGCAATGTGCCGAGGGTCTTCTAGGCCTATTACGACTCCAAACTATTTTCTAAATTTGAAAATTTTCTTCATCAATGTCGTAGAGAATTCAATTATGAATCCAACGCAACTTGAATCGTCTCAATCGGAGTTCGGACGCGAAAGTTAGGCCCAAAACTCTCCGACAACTGTTTTAATGAAGCTGCTGTGTATAGCGCAACCGGTAGCGTGAATTTTGGGCACAACCGGTAGCGCATCCCTCTCTGCGCAAAACTACCGCGCGTAGCGCAACCGGTAGCAGTTTGGAGCGCAACCGGTTATGGTTGAGCAAACTGCGTTTTTGGCAGTTTAAGTGAGGGTGTTTTGGTAATTCCCGGGGGCATATATATAGTCGATTTTTATGTAATGAAGGGTTCAGAACTCATTTTTGACCTATGTATTCCTCTCTCTAACCCTAAAAACGATTTCTCTCTCCCCATCTCTAAAAATCTCTCCTTCTCTCTATATTTTGAAGTCCATCCGAGCTCCGGATGTAGTTTTTGCAAGAACAAACCTTGTTCCTCACATCGAGAGCTCTCCGGCAACCACCATGGCAAATCCATCCGGTGAGATTTAAGTTTTTGGGTCTCCACCAACTTCAAGCAATGGAGTTTTAGTCTTCTTCAACGATGACGAGCGCTTCGAGAGCTATGCGATGATGGGTTCGGATCACGGCGGTGCGGTGGACATTTCCGGCGACTTCTCCGGCAATGCTCCGGTGGGTAAATTATTAACTCCTATTAAGTATGTGTGTGTGTGTGTACATAGGGTTGAGTCGATACTCTAGTGTGTATAGAATTCATATCGTTAATTAGTGTGGTATTGCGTTGGAATCAAGCGGTGATCTTAGGCCCGCAAATTGTTTGATATGATGTTCCTAGAGGCTTATACGTGCTAGGTGTTCGACGAAATTCCCGTGAGAAGGACGGCTAGTATTTTTGGTGATTGTAGATTGGTTGGTGGCCATTGGAGATTAGGGCAGCCAAGTGTTCGACGAAATGTCCTAGTGAACTTCGAGTCGTGTTTTGGGGTTATTATGACCATTAAATTGTCATAGGACTTATATGTGGATTAATTGGGTGAGTTGAGCTTCTAAATCGTAATAAGTCCCCTTGAACCTAAGGGACACCATGTGTTTGGTGATGTTACCAAATGAATATCAAATATAGAGGATGTGCCCCATGAGGGCTACTCTTACTCAACCGTGAACCAATTACTTGAGAAACTTGAATTGAAGAGAATGTGGTTTAAGGGCCTTGGCTAGGCACGATAGTAATGATGAAAAGAGACGGAAATATGAACTAAGTGGAATATGCCCAAATCGAATCTTGGGTCGCACATTGGTTATGTTGCGGATCGTTGAGTCATGAACATTGGTAAATGAAAATAAGGACACATGAAATAAATTATTGAGCCCAAATGAGAAGTAACCTTGGCTAGGGATTCTCGGGCATCAATGACTATATTATGAGAAGCAACCTTGGCTAGGGATTCCCGGACACGATGACAATGATATGGGATTATGAATACTTGATTTTGGGTACCTTGGTTAGGACTCCTAGGATGGTTTCTCCATTTGCAACATTGTGTACAATGGGGGTAACGAGAGCCCTCCCAATGTTACTTGGGGAAGACCGGATAGGATTGGTTAGTGGGTTGACGAGTCGCTATTCCAACCTTGCCCTATCAGCGTCACAAATAACGATACTAATGGAATACCTTGGTTAGGATTCCAGCAATACTCTATAAAATGGAATACCTTGGCTAGGATTCCGGTACGATATCTTATGTGAAATAAGAAAAGAAAACATGAATGTACCTTCATAGTTCAGCAACATCAAATGAACACTTTATGTATGTATGTATGGACTCTTGCCTTGTAGTCCATTGAAACAATATTATGAAGTAAAAAGGAAATGAGAATTCACTTAGATGTAGACCCTTGGCTTGTGGTCTCTTGTATCAATGAATGGAAAGATGGAAAGAAAGGTAATGAATGTCTCAAACATCCTAGGTTGTGTACGAATCCAACACGTGACGATAGCGATAGTTGGCGTGGCTTTAAAAGCGTGAGTTATGGTTAGAGATCTTGACACGGTGTTGGTTTGGGATCCTTAATAGATCCTTAGAGTCGTTCTACCTTAGTGATAAGGTTATTTGAGTTGTGATTAGAGGTTGCCTTCGGTTAGACTTGCGAGTTGTACCCTCGTACTCTCTTGTGGTAGTGGTTTTGGCTAGACACACCTTGTTGGTAGTATGTCTACATTACTGTTGCCTTGAGATAGGCTTATGCTACGTGCACTTAGTTTCCTTACTGTTCTCGTACTTGTTTGTGGACACATAGGCACACACCGCATGTGCATGCTTGGTAGTAGTTAGGGTTTTCTCACTGAGCCGTGGTTTGCTCAGACCCTCTTTCTTTTCCTTTTTCTAGTCTGTGTTGCAGGACTAGCTGGCCTTGGAGTTGGAGTCAGTTGCTGGATTTTCTTAAGTTAGGCAGGGCAGTTCTAGCTATATCTTGCACCCTTCACCTCAGCCTCAGTTGAGCTTTGTTCAGTACTTTCGTTGTGGATTGTACCTTTACCATTGTACTGTAGTTTCAGCTTCAGTTCAGTTGTACTTGTACCTAACTTTTCAGTACTTCAGTTATAGCCGGATTTGGCATTGTACTTCACTTCCTCTTTCATTTCATGTTGTATCATATATGTAATGAGAATTCAACTGAATGGATCTGAATGACAAGTAGTGATCTCCCCTACTATGTATTTAAATTGTTTAAAAAATGGTTTGAAAATCCGGGGCATGACAGGATGGCCATGAATAAACTTCCAAGCCTTAGGAAGATCATCACTGTTTGCTGGATCCTCTATGGGAATTGTCATGCCCCGGATTTTCAAACCATTTTTTTGAAATATAGTAATAATAAAAAACAGGGGATACAACTACTTGCCATTCACATACAGTCAGTTGAATTTCTCATTTCATCATAGAGCAGTACAAGGTAGAAGTACAACACAGTAAAGAGCGGAAACGAAGTACAAGTACTGTCCTACTACAATTACTACAGTGAACAAAGAACTACAAGTACAAAGTAAAGGAACTACAACTGAAAGTACTACAACTGAAAAGTAAAGTACAAGAGAGGCCACTACAACTGAAGTAGCCGAGCCCAAGAAAATCCAGCAGCTAACTCTAACTCCAAGCCCATCTAGCCCTGCAACACAGACTAGAAAAAAAGAGGGTCTGAGCAAACCATGGCTCAGTGAGAAAACCCCAAACTACTACCAAGCATGCCCATACGATGCGTGCCTACGTGTCCACAAGCAAGGTACTAGAACGGTACAGAAACCAAAGTGCACGTAGTGTAAACCTAACTCAAGGCAACAGTGACATAGGTGTATCGCCAACAAAGTGTGTCTAACCAAAATGTAACATCAAATGAGTACAAAGGGGTACGACACTCCAAGTCCAACCGAGGCAACCTCTAATCTCCACTCAACCAACCTTACCACTAAGGTCAGGCAACTCCAAGGATCAATTAACGATCCTAAACCAAGGCAAAACAAAGATAATTAATAATGACTCGCCTCACGGACGTCACTAACCATCATTTCCCAATTAACATTGGGAGGGTTGCACTACCTCTATTGTTCACAATGTCGTGGATGGAGCAATCATCCAATAAAATCATGCGAGTGGATCTACTTTCAAAACCGCACCATTTCGCTAAGATAACGTGAATGAGTCTACTTTCAATACTATACTATTCTGCTAAGATCACGCGAATGAGTTTACTTTTAATACTATACCATTCTTCTAAGATCACGCGAATGGGTTTACTTTTAATACTATACCATTTCGCTAAGATCACACGAATGGGTTTACTTTCAATACTATATCATTCTGCTAAGATCACGCGAATGGTTTACTTTCGATTTGGTACATAAGTCCCCATTTAATTCACGTCATCACATCAACTTACTTAATTTCTTCAATCACTAACTCAACCTTGGTTAATCGAAGAGAGACAACCAAGTCAAACAACATCAATGATCATACACGTACCCAAAACGCCCAAATAACCAAACCCAACATCCAATTTCGACAGAGTCAAACACAGCCATCAAACCAACTAAGATAGGATATCACCACACATTTGAGAAAACCCAAATAATCCAATTTTACTACAACACTCGTCGAGGACATTTTATCGGGTATTTGGTACTCACCCAAACTCTAAGGATTCTACGATGATTATACGGACTCAATACGACTTACCATGCAACCACACAAGTCCTATGATAATTCAACAATGTATAATCCCCCAAGACATGATCTAAATCTCACAAGGGAAAATTGCCGAACACTTGGTGCCCCCTAACTCCAATGGCCACCAATCAACCTACGAACCACCAAAAATACAAGTCGTTCCCCCTCCTCACGGGAATTTCGTCAAACACCTAGTGGGCACAAGATCACCACTCAATTCCTTTGAACTTCCTAGACTTTTCCTAACCACATAATCATCAAAACACAAGTCATTCCTCTCACGGGGATTTCATCGAACATGTAGTAAGCATAAGTCTCTAGGGATACTTAACACCCCAACAACCTCTACGCTAAACCCTCAATCACGACCCAAAGTAGGGATTCCGAACCTAGACTAACCCTAGGTTACAAATTCATATTTTATGCTCATGAGTGCAAGAATAAAATCTATGTACACACACACACACTAGATAGTAGAGAAAATTTACCCACCAGAAAAGTCGCCAGAGCTCGGAGGTCACCGGAGAACATCTTTAACACCGCCGCAAACCGGAACCATCATTGCGTAGATCTTCCCAATCTCTCCAATGTTTGTGAAAGCCAAATCTCCAAGAGGTTGGTGGATTTAAGTGGAGAGAGGAAAGAAGGAGAGGTTTTAGGGTTTTAGAGTGAGAGGGAGAGAGTTTTCGGACAAGTGGGAGAGAGGAAATGTTTTAATGAGCCAAAAATAAGTGACCCAGCAATTAAAACACAAAATCTATTACCGTTGTCCGAACGAGACCCCCATCGTCCGGATGAAGACCTACTATAGTCTAGACGAACACCACCATGGTCCGGACGAAGCCTCCTGGAGCAAAACCCCATATTCTGCAACCTTCGTCCGAACGGGACCAACCCGTCGTCCTGACGAGCCTCCCAGAAAAGGCCTAGAATGACTTCAAACTCTTCCCAACACTTCCCAACGTAACCCCAGGCATTTGCAACATATTCTAAGCATCGAATAAGCATCCTAAGGTCATGTCATGGCCTTCTGCAAGCCACAAACATTACTAACGATCAAACGAACAATTTAAGGACCTACCGAGACATCTCGTTATC
>NMUG010006930.1:0-12329 GCA_002855965.1 Monotropa hypopitys
TTTATTTCCATAGATCAACCCAAAACCACTCCCAAATAAGGTACGTAACACTTCAATCTTGATCCCTAACATACATATAGCCAAACTTTGAACCTCATAATATTTAGGTTCCCACAACTACACTTTCTTAAAACACACTTGTCTTCCAACATCTAGCAATTTACTTATAACAGCAATAATCCACAAACACCAATTTTTCCTTCAACCCTCGATTCACATTCGCATCACCATTTACACATCACTACCCATATTTTCAAGATTGTTAAATTTTTTTTCATCCATAATCCCAACTCATTAAGTAACTCAGATTTTTAAATTTCTACTTACACATGGACATATCACAATGTCCCAATTCAATCTTCTCAATCTCCTATAAAATAGGTCCAAAGGACTACGACCCACACTCATCTACTAATCTCGCTCATTGAGTCATCTTTATGTAGCTATTCTTGTATTATCGAGAGTTAACAAATCATCCAATCATTGATTTAATTACCTTCATTATCGCACCTTCTAATCATCTGAAAACCATCTCAAAAAGGGATTCCTTCGAAATTATTGAAAGGTTATCATGTTACCGTAGAGAGTAGCACATAACACCTAACAATCAGTCACGCATGGGTGAATAACACATAGAACATAACAGGTAATCATCAAAGCAAAAGTTAGCACGTACGTGTCTGACACTTAGGGTTTATTAACTAGCTAATCCTCCAGGGTTTCCACATATAAACCCTAACATAAGATTAGCAATAAAATAACTGACACCTAAGGGTTCATTGTCATCGATCACCTATACATCGTTCTAGACACAGGATTCCGGTACAATTGTGCTTTTCCGACTAACTTCCTAAGACCTCTCATTTGAAAATACATTGATCAGGCGATTTTCAAACCAGATTTCAAGGTAGTCCATCGGGTGCTAAAGTAACACACACGACGATTTCCGGAAGATACAACAAACTGACTCAACCTATCACTCACCTCATGAGACTCAACATCCTATGTCACACTTGTTCTGAGAATCTTATAACCTAGAGCTCTGATACCAAGCTGTCACGACCCGTCCCGGATTTTCAATAAAATAATGGAATCCGGCTACGAATCGTGACTTGAAACAGCTTACAAGATAGAAAACTGGTTCTTATTTTTCAACACATTAATTTCTTCTTTTCTTTTTAATAAAAATATGCAGCGGAAATAAAAAGGGTACTAGTAAGAAACTCCAACAACCAAACTACCAAGTGTGACAATCTAAACATGACCAAGGTCCTGAAACAAAAGAGTAATCTACTGCAAGTGATAAACTTCTAAAAATAAAAATAAAGATCACATCCTCTCTCTACTACCAAGAAGAGGAAAGAGTACTACAACTGCAATATATGACTCCAACTGAAAGAGAGAGTCTTGTAAGCCTGGCAATGGATCCACTAAGCCTCCATTCCTGGATAAAATGCCACAACAAAAAGAAGAGGGCAACAATATCCAGGAGCGTCAGATTTACAATCATTATAGAAAAGTGATTAACATGGTACAATAAATAAAACAAGTAACGAAGGGGTTGTGTCTCTCCCCACATGTAGTCCACAACAGAAAAGTAACGAAGGGGTTGTGCCTCTTCCCTAAAGTAGTCCTCAACAGTAAAGTAAATATGCTAATGCATATGAATGCCATGAAATGCATCTTTAAGGTTTTGGAAGATTCCACCATCATCAACATCAATGCTAGGGTGGCCACTCCACTAGCATAGGGCGAAATAAACAAGCCCAAGTATTCCATCAATGGCAGACCCAACAATTGAGACAACATTGCCAAGATCTACTGTTTCTCAATGTCGCAACCGGAATACTGTATCCCATCAATGGCAGACCCATCAATTTAGACAACATTGCCAAACATCTACTGTTTCTCAATGCCGCAGCCAGGATACAAAACACTATCCCTACGAAATGACATCTACCATCTTAGGACTGAATTGCTAAGCATCTACTGCCCCCTAAGCCCGTAGCCGGGAATTCCACCAATCGTCACCATATGGTGATATAGGACCATGCATGGATGCCCACCACACAGAAGAATACTAATTCATGCCATGAATCATGCTTGCATATTTTAAAAGTAAACAAGTAGTACATCATTTCATCAACATCTTTGAACTAGGTGCGAAGCATGCCAATATACATCAACTGAAGTAATAATTATCATGAGTCTAACCATTTATTTTCAGCCAACATTTGATCATGCATTTGTAGCTACGCCAACATCATTATCATTATCATCTAAAGCAAACAATCAACATGCTATCATGAATATTGGGCAAGACATCCAAAGAGTATAAATCCGTAGCAATTAAGCATGTGATCATCCAACAACCGAAACAACTATCAATCTATCTAATCATGTAATTCAGCCATCATGTGAACATTTAATTAAGTTGCACCGAAGTTCCAAAAGTCAATCAACAACCAAGGCATATAAACATGCATCGTCAAACAGGGGTTCAATCAAATAATTATATACATGTAACATGTAAATAAAAAATTCTATAAAAGAAAGAAATCTACACGCTCACCAAAAGTATGCAAGCGCGGCAACAAATCTAATCTGTCACCTTAGAGGATTCTGGCTGGTCTCTTGTTAAACATTTACAAGCGTATAAGGAATTTCCTCAAATAATTAATATTTAATAAATTTTTAAATATTACTTCCAGCCCTCTTTTAACCTCTTCCATTTCTGGAAATCTTTTAAAATATGTTTAACATTATTATAAAAATGATTATTTCACAAAATACATTTTCCTCAAAAAATTACCAAACCGGTATGGGACCGGTATACAGTCGGTATACCGCCCGGCATGCCGGTTGGCATGCCGGTTAATACCAAATTTCGATTTTTATTAAACTCAAAACTCACTGTCAAAATTCCTTAAGGCCGGTACGAGACCGGCATGCTGCTCAGTATACCGGTGCGCATACCAGTCAGTGCAGTGAGCAGCAGATACACTTCGAATTTTCTTAATCTAACTCATCTAAAATTGATTTTTAAGACTTCAAAATATGAAAACAGCCATCTTAAGTTGAAATATAGTCTTACCCTCAAATCATACCCAATTTGTGGTTTTAAAAACAAAGTTTAAATCATCAAAAACCATAGTTTTTCAAAATGGGATCTAGAAAATAGTCCCTAATCGAGATTAGTGAAAAACCTTAATTCTGTACTAATTAAAATACGAAAATTGAAAATCCAAACGGTTGAATCTTACCTTTGGGATGTTAGGAACAACCTTTGTGAAGGGTTTTCCTCCAAACCCTTTGATCTTGGCCTTGATCTTAGTAAAATCTCTAGGTCTCTCTCTAATCTCCTTCTCTAGCCACCATAAGAGTTGTATAACCCTAATGAGAGTGTATAACCCCTCTTATATAACCCTAATCAGGTTTTCCTTCCTTTTTACTCAATTGACCTTCATTATAACTCTTAAATACCCTTATGTGCCACTCCTCCATTTAATATATGAATATATATATTCATTAGGTTATTTTATTATTATAAAAGCCTTTTAATAAATTCCCTTGAATTTATTTTTAATCACCTAAAAATATAATTCAATCTTATCAATTTTGTAATAAAAATGGATAATTGATTTTAAAATATTAAAAATAGGTACGGGTATTACAAGAGAGGCACAGAACCTACACCCCCTTGATAGCATCCGCTGAGCAAATCATGAATGATCTCAGGGATGATCCCGACCTGAGGTGGCCTGCTCGGCTAAAGTCTAACCCCAATAAGAGATCCAGAGATATTCAAAGAGGAAGGTTGCAGAGATTTGTTCAAAGAACCGAGCCAAGGGCCCAGCGTGGCAGACAGAGGCGAGAAGAACAGGTCAGGGCTCCCGAGAACAACGAACCTATCGGGGAAATAAGAGTAGTTCATGGAGGGTTCGCTGGAGGTGGAGAGTCCAGCTCGGCACGGAAAGCCCATCTCAGAAGGTTACGACAGAAGATCCAATGGAAATCTGTGCGGTTGGACGACAGCCTAAGTGTTCGAGGCAAGAAGACTCACCAATCATCTTTTCAAAAAAGGATGAAAAGGGGACAGTCTACCCCCATGACGACCCCCTGGTGGTTTCTGTAACTGTGGCAAATTTCAAAACAAGGAGGGTCCTGATTAATAGTGGAAGCTCAGCAGCCATCCTTTTTCTCCACGCATTTGATCAACTCCAGTTAGGAAGAGATCGTCTGCGTCCGATGACTTCACCATTGGTGGGATTTGCAGGAGGTACTGTGTACCCGAAGGGCTAGATTGTCTTACCTGTAACTTTGGGAGAGGAGGAATGACAGGTCACACACATGGTCAATTTCTTGGTGGTGGACGCCCCCTCGGCCTACAATGCTATCGTAGGAAGGGTACTCCTGAACAAGGTAAAGGCCGTTATTTCTACTTTCCATTTAAAGATGAAGTTCCCGACCCCCAGTGGAGTAGGAGAACTAAAGGGAGACCAGAAAACTGCTCGAGAATGCTATAATTTCTCGGTCAAATGCCGTTATGAAACTATGGCCCTTGATGAGCTGGATGTGAGGGATGAAGAAAGACTGCTGCGAGGCGAGCCAGTAGAACAGTTGGTCCCCTTGGCAATATGGCCGGACTGTCCTGATCAGATAATACAGCTCGACACCGGACTTGCCCCGGAGGAGAAGGGCAGATTGATTGAGTATTTGAGGGAGAATAGGGATATCTTTGCCTGGGGCCATGAAGATATCCCCGACATTAATACGAGGATAATAAGACACCGGCTAAATATTGATCCTGAGTGCCGCCCTGTTAGGAAAAAGAAGAGGGTGTTCGCACCCGAAAGAAACCACGCGACAGCGTAGGAGGTCGCCAAACTGCTACAGGCGGGATCCATCAAAGAAGCCCATCACCCTAAATGGGTCTCTAATGTGGTAATGGTCAAGAAGCCTTCTGGCCAGTGGAGGATGTGTGTAGACTACAAGGACCTGAATAAGGCCTGCCCCAAGGACAGTTTCCCCTTACCCAGAATCGACCAACTGGTGGACTCCACATCAGGTGACGAGCTCCTGAGCTTCATGGATGCCTTCTCAGGTTACAATCAGATCAATATGGAGGAGCACGACGAGGAGAAAACTTCTTTTATCACTGATAGGGGACTTTATTGTTACAAAGTAATGCCTTTTGGGCTAAAGAATACAGGGGCAACCTACCAGAGACTCGTTAACTGAATGTTCGAGGATCTGATAGGTGAAATCGTGGAGGTATACGTGGATGACATGTTGGTCAAGAGAAGAAACTGAAGTGATCATGTGCAGGACCTGACCAAAGCGTTCCAAGTACTGAGGAGGTACTGAATGAAGTTAAACCCGACAAAGTGTGAGTTTGGGGTTGCGTCGGGGAAATTCCTTGGTTTCATGGTGTCACACAGAGGGATAGAGGAGAATCCCGAGAAGATCAAAGCAATAATAGAAATGAAACCGCCCACAATAGTCAAAGAGGTCCAGAGGATGACAGGATGTGTGGCAGCCCTCAGCCGTTTCGTTTCGAGAGCCACAGATAAGTGCAATTCTTTCTTTAAAGTTTTGAAGAAGTCTTTTGAATGGACGCAGGAAAGTGAACAGGCGTTCATGAAACTCAAACACTACCTCCGTACCCCTCCCCTCCTCAGTCCAGCAAGGGACGGGGAGGAGCTCTTTCTTTACATTGTTGTTTTCTCCCATGCTGTGAGCTCGGTTCTTATCTGAGAAGAAGATGGGGTACAGCATCCCGTATACTATACGAGCAAATCTTTGAAAGGGGCAGAGACGAGGTATCCCAAGATCGAAAAGATGGCGTTCGCCGTAGTCACCTCGGCCAGAAAACTGAGGCCCTATTTTCAATCCCACCCCATCATTGTGCTGACGGACACACCATTAAGGAAAGCACTATTCAATCCCGATACTTCGTGATGCCTCATCCAATGGGCGCTGGAATTGGGTAAGTTTGATATCGAGTACAGGCCCAGGACTGCGATGAAGGGACAAGTTGTGGCTGATTTCTTGGTTGAATATGTTGTTCAAGACCCAGAAGTGTAGAAGGAGGAAGGCGAATCATGGCATCTCGGTGTCGATGGTTCTGTCACCAAGTATGCCAGCGGAGTAGGATTAGTCCTTACAACACCAGAGGGACAAAAGCTCAAATACGCGCTAAAATTCAACTTCAAAGCTACCAACAATGAGGCCGAATACGAAGAACTGGTGATCGGACTGCAGATAGCGCAGATTATTGGTATAAAGCGTATAGCAGTGGTGAGTGATTCCCAGTTGGTGGTCGGGCAGGTCACTGGGGAATTTGAAGCCAAGGAGGGAACGATGGGGAAATACGTGGAGGTGGTCAAAACGCTCAAGGAAGGCTTCACCGAATTCACCATCTCACAAATTCCGAGGTCCAAAAACCAAGAAGCAGATGACGTATCTAAGATCGCCACTTCGGAAGGAGAGTCGGTCCCAAACTGAATTTTGATACAAGAGCTGAACGGACCAAGTGTTGAAGTATGTGGTAAGACCGTCTCAACAATCGATTACTCAAATTCATGGGCTGCTCCAATTGCGGCCTATATCAAAACAGGACAGACCCCATAAGACAGAAGAGAGGCCAGGAAGCTCAGGATCCGGGCCGCGAAGTACGTGCTTATGGGTAATATCCTATTGTGGTGACCGGACCCATACCTTAGGGGAATGCTTTATTATAAAACCAATCCTAAAGCTTTCGGACACAAAGGACTGTCCGGACCGGAGGGTCCGCACTATAGCCGACCGGCAACGTCCGGACAGCGAACCTTCGGCGATTCCCTTTGCCACCTTGCGACCCACTCCCGAGCGGACCGGACCATCCGTAGGATCACCCTCCAGTCACTGTCGTGGAGCATCCGCCCAGATGCTTCGTCCGTACGACCTAACCCGGTCCATCAACCGTCCAGGCCCACTAAAGGGCCCTCGACGTGCGGCCCACTCAATATTCTTGAGCCCCAAAACAACATCCCCTTATAAATACCCCCTATGGGGTACTGTTCACGGGATCCCAATCTATCCGTCCAGATTTTTGATCCCCGACCGCTACCATCCGACCTCCTCTGGTTTGCTTTACCCTCTCCTCAAACAGTTACTAACTTAAGCATCGGAGGTCCCGTTGGTCACAACCGACCGACGGGCACTAACCATTGTGGTGCAGGAGCCAAGCAGGGGGACCTTTTTATTTACTTGCAGGGACCACTCAAGTCGTCGCCCAGAACCGACACTCCATATCCGGAGGATTAGCCACCGAAGGGAACCGTTCGGCAGAAACCGGCCACCACAATTGGCGTTCATAGTGGGACCCTAGCACCAACCTTAGTGGGAACCAGTTGTCTGCCCCTCTCTTGAGCAATCCTTCATGGAAGACGGTAACAACACACCGACGAACCAGGACCCCACTCTCCCCATCGTCCCTCCCCCTCCTCCTCAGCATGTTTCCCTGGGGCTCTTCGCCTCCCCTTCCGGCCTTACGCCAGAGCTTGGGTTGGCCTATGCTGCGGCCATGGACCGGATGCTAAAAGAAAGGGATGCAGAGATCGCTCAGCTTCGGGACCAGGTGACTCGGATGGCCGGCGCTGCAGACTCGGCTTCACGATCTTCAGGACAGCGGAGGCGCCGGCACAGGTCAAAGGAAGACAGAGAGCGCAAAAGAAAAGGAGTAGCCGAAGGACGTGAACGTCGGACGGACCACTCAGGAGGCAACGATAGGCGCCCCAAGCATCCTGAGTCTGTTCCTCTCTCTATATACGAAGGGGGTGAGTTCGTTGAAGTCTGCCCACACAACCTCCAGGACTTCTGGCCGGAAACAGAGAACTCTGGTCAGCAAAGGGAGAAGCGCCACCACGACCGGGAAGAAAGGCACCGACATCACTCCCCAGCATCTGACGATGACAGAAGAGAGCATCGGCGCCACCGAAGGGACCACCACGCCGACCACCCCTCCGGGCAGGCCCTTCAGGCTGTCGATGCTCGCCTGGAGCAGCTCAGCCTCTCTCCCTTCTCCCGGACCATCGAATCCGCCGTCCTCCTTCCTGGCTTCACCTTGCCAAAATTTACCAGGTACGATCCAAAGACCGACGCCTACACCCACCTCATCTACTTCCGACAGATCATGGTGCTCTACTCTTCAAGCGACGCCGTCCTGTGCAAGGTCTTCCCTACGATCCTTGGCACCCGAGGCTCGCTTTGGTTCAACAAGCTTCCCGCCCGGTCCATCCGGAGCTTCAGAGATTTGGAGAGGACCTTCCTTGCTCGCTTCGTCACCAACGGCAAGCAGAAAAAAGAGGTCGACTCTCTGATCAGTCTTAGGAAACGACCGGACGAGACTCTCCAGCAATACGCCGACCATTACTGGGAGCTGTATAACGACATCCAGAACTGCGATCAGGGAGTCGCCACCTCCTCCTTCAAGATGGGCTTAGAGTCCGAAAGTCCCATGCTCCGGGAGCTCATGCTCTATCCTGCGGAGAACATGGATGATATGATGTAGATGATCGACAAGTTCTGTCAGTTGGAGGACCTTTTGGCCGAGCATGCCTCCATCCGACCCCCACAGGCACGGCCTGCTCTCGCTCAGCACAACCGGAGGCAGGTCAATATGGTGAAAACAGGAGAAAGGAGGGCTCCAAAACCGGAGGACTACATGGCGAAGACCACGGTTTTTACAGAGCCAATATACATTGTCCTCCGACTGATCAGAGATGAGCCGTTCTTCAGAGAGCCGGATCACAAGCTTGGGGAGAGGCATCCTAACGGAAAGGCCTACTGCACTTACCATCGGGAAAGGGGACACTTCACAACATCCTGCCTCCTCTTCAAAGCCTACCTGGAGCATCTTGCCCGACAGGGCCACCTCGACAAGTGGATTGACCGACGCAGGACGCTGGCCGCCAGACCCAATGCATGCCAGGCGAACCAGGGAGAAGAAGACATCCCAATGATTCCGTGATCCGGCGAATGCCAAACGGATCCCCCGAACTGTAAAACCTTGTCAATTTTTATTATCTAATGAAATGCACCTTTTGTCTTCCCTTCTTTGTGTTCTTCATTGCTTTTACAGGACATGACACCGTGGCTCCGGCAGGCACGAGCTTTGACTCGGTTATAACCTGCCGTCCACCCCATGGCTCTGGGCAATTCATCCATCACCATGGCTCCGACAGGCGCAAGCTTCGGGCTTGGTTATAACCTGCCGTCCATCCCATGGCTCCGGTAGGCGCGAGCTTTGACTCGGTTATAACCTGCCGTCCACCCCATGGCTCTGGGCAATTCATCCATCACCATGGCTCCAGCAGGTGCAAGCTTCGGGCTTGGTTATAACCTGTCGTCCATCCAATGGCTCCGGCGGGCGCAAGCTTTGGGCTTGGTTATAACCCGACCGTCCATCACCATGGCTCTGGATTGTCTACCCATTCCGAAGACCGACCGTCTAGCTTTGCCGGGTCGCTACAATGAAGACCGTGGCTCTGGCAGGCGCGAGCTTTGACTCGGTTATAGCTTGCCGTCCACCCCATGGCTCTGGGTAATTTATCCATCACCATGGCTCCGGCAGGCGCAAGCTTCGGGCTTGGTGATAACCTGCCGTCCTTCCCATGGCTCCGACGGGCGCAAGCTTCGGGCTTGGTTATAACCCGACCGTCCATCACCATGGCTCTGGATTGTCTACCCATCCCGAAGACCGACTGTTTGGCTTTGCTGGGTCGCTGCAATGAAAATTGTGGCTCCGGCAGGCGCGAGCTTTGACTCGGTTATAACCTGCCGTCCACCCCGTGGTTCTAAATAATTCGTTTCATTATGGCTCCGGCAGGCGCGAGTTTTAACTCGGTTATAACCTGTCGTCCATCCTGTGGCTCAAGGCTATCTTCCCATCAATCCGGACGCCTCCCCTTATCGGGGGCTATCTTATGCATATATCCGGGATCAATCCGGACGACTCTGCATCATGGGACTCTACATTTGTCCGGACTACTATCCTGACCTGGGTTTCTTACACGCCTCCGGCGATGATCCGGACTATCACTCTTATCTGAGGATCTTATGAGCAACTAGCAGCAGCCTGGGTCTATTTCCCTCTTCACAAAGTTATCGTTTATCCGCTCGATCTATCGGTGATCAAATATTATCAACGCCCATCCGGAGCTCCATAATTAGTATGATCAAACAATTTGTTACCCTCCGGTAAAGGGTCCCCCGACACGCCTTTCTGGATCCATTTCTGAGACCATTAACGTCTCATACACGCCGACAGAAACGAGGTGACATTAATTGACAAGTTTTCATAACTATGATACAATACAAATTATGTACAGGGAAAACAGAAAAAATGATATCCCAATTATGCCGGAGGAGTAGTCTCTGGCACAGCAACAGGAGCAGCTTCTGGCAAACTAGCTTTAATGACCTCCGACATACTATGAGAAACTCCCTCCGGCATATCAGCAACTAAATTCTCCGATGCCATAACAGGAACGTCCGATGGCGGATCCAGTTGGAAAGTAATCATCAGGGAATTCTAGTGGAGGAACCATGCGCTCAGGCACAATTACGTTTAACCGAACGAATGAGTCTGTAGGGATTCCAGCCGTATCCAGCGCCGTCTGCCAGGCTTCGTGGAAGGCCAGACTATAGCCTCCTCTGAAGTCAATCTCGTGAGCCTTCGGGCACACCACCTCCATCTCCTCGCTGTAAACTTTCCGGGCATCTCTAAGGCCCTCAATATAAGCTTTCTTGTCAGCTTCGGCCACTGCCTTCTCCAACTCCTCCTGGATAACTCCCCCAACCTGGGGAGCATTGCTTGGACTATCATCAAGCCTTGCCTTCAGTCGGTCTTTCCGCTCCGTCATCACCTCGAGCTGCTGACGAAAATAATCTCTTTCAGCCTCCGTCTCCTTTAGCTGATCATGTAATTTCGATACGTGATGGACAAATTTGTACGATGACCGGAGCACTTTTTGACTGGTCCTGTACAAACCTGCGAGGCTCTGGCAAGCCTACGATTTCACAAAGGATTATCAGAATAACAACTATCATCAGGAGTCCGACAAAAATAAAAACAAGAGGTACCTTTATAAGACTTGAGTCGGCATAATCATACATGTCCTCGATCGAGGTTGGCATAGCATTCATATCGACCAGAAGCTGCAGCGCCCGGAGCAAAGGGTATGAAACCTTCGTATCAACAGTAACACCGTCCGTTGTGAGAACAACCTTCCCATCGAGGTTTTTGAATTTAGGGGCCCATGGCTCGGGAGGTCCTGGGACGAATCGCCGCTGCGGCGGACGGAATCTATATGTCGTGCCCTCCGTAATCTCCTCATCTTCATAAGGCTCTTCTTTCACAGGGAGGAGATTCGGTTGGCTTCCGGCAGGCGCATTCTCTGGCGCATCCGCGGCTCTAGCCTGCATAGGTATCCCATCTACAGCCGTCTCTAGCGGTTCCTGCATCAGTCCACCCGGAACTTCCACCTGTTCGAAGAACTCTAAGATAGACAGCTGCCTCCGGGCAGGGGCTCGTGCTGCCGAATTCTCCCCTAGCTTCCTCTTCCCTCTTGCCTTTCGGTCCTCAAGGAAGCTGTTATACGTCGGTTCGTATCCCAGGAGGGTAGGGGCATCCCTGCCTTCACATCTCACAAGGGCTGCGATCCGGGCAGGCGACGCCATGAATCTCAAATGTTTAGATATGGCCAACACATCAGGCCTTCCTTCTTTAATCGGGATAGGGTATCTGTGATCCTCATCCGAACGGAAGCTATATTCACCAAAAATCTGAAGGTAAATATTCCCCCATTTTTCTGAGTCCGGCAGCCTTATAAAAATATCACCATAAGGCTTCTGAGGAGTAAAGAAATACCGACCGGAGGAACGGTTGCGAGACAACGAAAACAAACCCATAAGGTCTAGCAGAGAGAATTCAAGATCATGCCTGGCACACAGGACCCGGATACAGCCTATGGTCCGGTAACAATTCACCGACAACTGATTCAGCGCAAGTTGAAACGCATATAAAAACCGCCGGATGAACGGAGAAAGAGGGAACTTCAGCTGGCCTTCGGTCACGGCCATCAACGGCACTGTAATGTGATCCTTCGAGTATGTGACCAACGAACCGACCTCCGCACAGGTCACCGTGTTCGGAATCTCATACCGGCGGAAGAACTCTTCAAACTGAGTAATTCCTCCCCTGAAGTAGCTAAGGTAAGGGCAAGACTCATCGCTAGCTCTCCTGCGCGACCCTCTTAATACACTGACCGACCGTCCTCCTAAGG
>NMUG010006931.1:0-12329 GCA_002855965.1 Monotropa hypopitys
ATTGATATTTGTATGAGAAATTTCAATTAATATTTATGTTTTTTGTAGTTGTAAGTGACGAGATGAAATTCATAACGATCAATTAATCATATGACAACTTTAAAATTTACGAATATTAAAAAAGCTTGATATTATACTATTTAATCTGCACTTATATCAAGATTATCATATTATATTTTTCATCAGAAGACATTGTTCAAATTTTTAGTACAATAAAAATTTCATAGTTACAAAAAAAATTCGAAAATTTAACCAAAATTCCGAAAAATTTCCGGAAATTCCGAAAATTTTCAAAAATTTTGAATTTCCGAAAATTCCGCAATTTCCGAATTTTGCAAAATTTCCGAAATTGGAACAGAAATATAATTTCTGAAAAAATTAGTTCCGAAATTGGAACGAAAAAATTAGTTCCGAAAAAAATGTTCCGAATTCCGAAATGAGTTTTTCCGTTCCGTTCTGTCCGATGTGCAGCCCTAACTGTGTCCTACCATCTCCCCTATGACTATACGTACAGCTAATGGTTCTCCCTTATCTGTTGTATCTATTGAATCTATTCCCATGACAAAGTCCGCAGTGGTGTCACTCCCACATGTTCTTTATGTCCCCCAACTATCTGTTAGTCTTCTATCTATTAGTTAGTTGGATGCATCTGGACTTGACGTTCTTTTCTCTTCTTCAATTTGTCAGGTGCAAAATCGGAAATCAGGGGAGCAGATTGGGACAGGACGTAGGGTTGGTGATCTCTATGTAGTATAGAGTCTACATATTGACCCTCTCTCTACTCCAGCAGCTTTATCCTCTCCAGCAGCTTTATCCTCATTCCAGTTAAACGACTCTTCTAGTCCGTTCTTTCTTTGGCATGCTAGGTTGGGTCATCTGTCAACCGATCGCTTACGTTTCTTATCTCAGTCTGGTGTTTTAGGTAAAGTATCTTGTACTGATATTTCTGAGTGTCAAGGATGTAAACTTGCAAAAATGACAGCTTTACCATTCAACAGAAGTAATTCCAGATCTGCTTCTCCATTTTCTCTTGTTCACACTGACTTATGGGGACCATCTCTGGTTGCCACTAAAGGTGGGTCTGTTTATTATGTCTCGTTTGTTAATGACTATTCTCAATTCACATGGGTCTACCTTATGAAACATAAATCTGATTTCTATAAGATTTATCGTTCCTTTCAGTCCATGGTAACCACACAATTTTCCTCCACAATTAAAATTCTTTGGTCTGATCTGGGTGGTGAGTATACAAAAGGTGCATTTGCTGATTATCTGTCATCTCTTGGTACTATACATCAGTCTTCTTATAGTGGCACTTCCGCTCAAAATGGTCGTGTTGAACGTAAACATCGTCATCTTCTTGAAACTGCTAGATCCCTTCTTCTCTCCGCATCTGTTCCCAGTTGTTTTTGGGGTAAAGCAGTGCTCACTGCTGCATTTCTCATCAATCGTATGCCCACTCCACTTCTGTCTGGAAAAACTCCTTATGAGGTATTATTCTCTACCACTCCCAATTACTCGCTTCTTCGAGTGTTTGGTTGTGCATGCTTTGTTCTCCTTCCAAAACAAGACCGTACTAAACCCAGTGCTCAATCTACTCTCTGTGTCTTTCTGGGCTATAGCATCACCCAAAAAGGCTATCGCTGTTATGATGCTGTGTCTCAGCGTCTCTATGTCTCTCGACACGTTGTCTTCCTTGAGCGTCTTCCCTACTATCAGCTTCCCTCTGCCGCTCCCTCTGTCTCGAAATAGGAATTACTATCCATTGATCCTTTTCCAGATGAACTCACCTGTGATGAGTACATAGCCACTGTTCCTGCTGACTATATGCCTACCTCAGATATATCCTCTCCTGCACCACTAGCTCCTCCACTTCTGGTCTATTCACGTCGGCAATCATCAGCACCACTACATCCTACCCCTGCCCCTACTGTCTCTATAGACTTTGATCCTGCTCCTCGGCGCTATCCACTTCGTGATAGGCGTCCTATTCAAAGGTTGGGTTTTTTTCTAACACATGTTTTTCAGCCTCTCATTGTACTGCTCTATCTTCTATACATTCTTATTCTGAGCCTCAGTCTTATAAGGAGGTCTGTCAGGATTCTAAGTGGGTCATTGCTATGGAAGAAGAACTTTCTGCTCTTGCCAAGACTTCCACATGGGAGATGGTTCCATGTCCTGCTGGTAAAAATATTGTTGGCTAACCCAAAGGGGTTAGCCGAGTGGTCGTTGTCTGGGGCCTAGGAGTCTGCTCCTCCTCTAGGTCCCAGGATCGAAACCTCTTGGAGAATCCGTCCCTTTGGGCCAGCCGTACAGAGCGAAGCTCTGGCTATAAGCGGGGCCCCCAGTAGCTGGCGTTGGGTATTGGTTCCCTCAGGACTAGTCGTGGTGCGCGTAAGCTGGCCCGGACACCTGAGTTATCAAAAAAAAATATTGTTGGCTGTAAATGGATTTTCAAAGTTAAAACTCATTCTGATGGCACATTAGAATGCTATAAGGCTCGTCTTGTAGCAAAAGGGTTTTCTCAGGAGTATGGCATTGACTATGAAGAAACCTTTGTACCAGTTGCCAAAATGACTTTTGTACGAACTTTAATTGTTGTTACTGCTGCTCGAAATTGGCATTTATATCAGATGGATGTTAAAAATGCATTTCTTAATGGCTTGCTTACAGAGGAAGTTTATATGTGTCCTCCTCCTGGTTTATCACATTCTCCTGGATATGTTTGTCGCCTTCGGCGAGCTTTGTATGGCCTTAAACAGGCCCCTCGGGCTTGGTATGGTCGCTTCCAAGGCGTGGTCACTCACCTTGGTTTCTCTCCCAGTGCTCACGATTCAGCATTATTTCTTCTTCGCACTGCCAATGGACTTGTTATCTTACTTCTTTATGTGGATGATATGATAATTACTGGATCTGATTCTGCTGCTATTGCTCATGTCAAACAACACTCGTTTGATACATTCGAGATGACAGATTTGGGGCATTTGCGTTATTTTCTTGATATTGAAGTTGCTTACTCTCCAAAAGGTTATTTCTTGTCTCAAGCTAAGTATGCGAATGAGATCCTTCATCGGGCCCGTCTTACTGACACCAAAACATCTGCTACACCGATTGAACTTCATGCTCAGTTTGCTCCAACTAATGGGGAACCATTGGATGATCCAACTCTATATCGGGAGCTTGTTGGTTGCTTGGTTTATCTAACTGTGACTCGCCCAGATCTAGCTTATGTTGTACACATTGTAAGCAAGTTTATCTCTGCTCCTCGGACTACTCATTGGGCAGCTTTACTACGTATCCTGCGATATGTTCGAGGCACGATGTTTCATAGTCTTCTCTTATACTCTACTTCTTCATTAGAACTTCATGCTTATGCTGATGCTGACTGGGCTGGAGATATTATGGATCGGAAGTCTACTTCAGGCATGTGTGTGTTTCTTGGGGACTCTCTCATTTCTTGGAGTAGCAAAAAACAATCTGTTATTGCTCGTTCTACTGTTGAGGCTGAATATCGTGCTGTGGCTCATGCCACCGCAAAGATTATCTGGCTTCGCTGGCTTCTTTCTGACCTGGATGCTCCTCAGTCTTCTCCTACTCCTCTCTATTGCGACAATAGAAGTGTCATTCAGATTGCTCATAATACTGTTTTTCATGAGCGTACTAAGCATATTGAGATCGACTGTCACCTCACTCGGCATCATCTTCAAGCTGACACTCTTTATCTACCATTTGTTCCCTCAGATCTTCAGCTCGCTGACTTCTTCACCAAGACTCACACTGCTACCCGTTTCCAGTTCTTATTGGACAAACTCTCAATGATTTCTATACAATCATCGTAAGTTTGAGCGGGGGTGTGAGAATATTATATTGTAATTAGACATGTGTGAATATTTGCTTATTATGATCTTTCCTTGTAGAGTTATTTCCATAGGCCTCTTTCTATAACCTTCTTTTCCTTGTATAGATTATTTAGGAGCCTTATTTCCTTTTTTGATGTGTAGTCATATCCCTATATAATAATGTAAAGTCTGTACTCATTATTCAATTAATAATACATTCAGTTATTTTATTTCACAAAAGTCACAATTAAGTCGTCTAGAATTACATCATTCTCTCTCCAAGGTCCATGAATGAATCAATTGGATACAAAAACAACAAAATATCATAGTAAAACCGAAAAAGGAAAACACATGCATTTTATACTACAGTAAGTGGGGTTGGTTGACTGTGAAGTTCAATGGGTGTGTGAGAAGCTGCCTGAGCATCATGTAGAAATAGAGAAAACATGTTCTCCAATAGAGAGAGTGGGAATAACACGTAAGTGGGCGCCTTCAAAAATAGAGGGCGTGATAAGTAGGAATTGGTATAAAATCACACCTCTTCAACCAGGCGTCGTCTCTTCCCCTCAGCTCGACTGGACCTACTAGAACTAAATTGGGCACTAGCTATGCCAGAGAGGGAACTTGCGACCAATCTGCAGCAACATAGAGCAGCATCTTTCCTTGTAGCTCCATCTTCATCTTCCAAATACACTACAACTGTATCCCTTGCAAACTCGAGAAGATCATGTCCCTAGAACAAATAGTAGCTTCACAGGTCAGGACATGCAATAAGCACAAAATATAACAAAAGAGGTAAATACGCCAACCTTAAAGTTAAAATGGGCGAGGGTTTGCAAAGCAAGTTGCACTAAAGCAGAACCGCTAAGCTCTGTGACTTGCTGAGTGGCATTCGGCATATTTCCTCGAGTCATGGCAACAGATGACCTAGCTTGTGCATAATGAGATTTCGAAAGAACCGCTGAAATGCAATCTAGCAACCGATCTTGAATAGTAGGCAACAATGATGGGATACTGCAATGTCCAACATTATCATTGGTCAAAATTCTCCAATATAATTCATCGCGGAAATTTTCCAACACAAATGTTTCTGAATATTTTAGCCCACCTGACCGTTATTTGCTCAAGAGCTTCCACTAGCGTAGAGGAAAGACCAGCATAAAACATAGCATCCAAAAGACCGCGAATGTAAGGTTCCATGGCGGCCCCCATGGCTTTTGCAATGCTTCCAGCACAGGCCAAAGCCTCAAGCGAGGGTCTCCCTCTACGAGGAGCAATCTATGAAAACACAATGTGCCAAATCATAAGAAATTCTCTCCAAGTGGATGAGTGCACAGAAGTTAATTACTCCCTCTGTTCCCTTTTATTTGTCCTTTTTTTTAAAAAGGTGCATTTTTTGAATTTAAAGAGTACTTCTGTGGCTAATTTTTTATTATTTTTCGCACCAATTAAAAAAGCTCAATTAGATCTTTTAATCAGCGCAAAAAATGAAAAATGTTCACGGAATTCTTTTTCCCCTTCTGATAATGCACGTTTTCAAAAAAGGGGCAAACAAAAGGGAAAGGATGGGGTAAGAACTGAAAATGGGGCAAGGAGACCAGCATAACTATTGGGACATGTAACATACCGCATCACGTAAATGAGATGTTATTGTCGGCAAATAGTTGAGAAGTTCACCATCCAAAGCACCAGCCATCTCCCCAAGAGCAACAAACCCACTGGCACGTTCAGCAGGTGTTTTAAGTACAGCAAGAATATGATTCATGCATATCTGTACAAGGACAGCCATTTTCATGAGCAAAAGATGCGTGTGTAAAATTTCACCAACCAACATTATAAAACAGAAAGAAAATTTCACAAACCGTTAGATAATTCGTAACAAAGCGATCACGCAAGAAATGAGCAATGCGAGGTAGCAGTGAAGTTATGCTGAGACGAACAAGCCGGTCCCGATGCTCTAGGTATCTAAGAACAATTTCTGCAACTTCCCTGTACCTTGACATCATGAACTCGCCTGTATTCCTGCACACGTGGAACTTTTTTCTTACCCTCAAATGGATTAACAAGACAGAAGAAGTTTGCACAGAGTTGCTCGGTGGGTAGAAATAGATACTAGCAAATGACAAATCTCTTGTTCACAACTGCGGCAGCACTGATAGAACTATCACCATATACCCAAGTAAGTAATCCTGCCTAACTTTGAAGTTTGAACCAAGAAGCGCACACAACTTCTCATTACAAACTCTACTTCTCAGGACACCACTGTGGTGGCAGATAATGCACTTCAGCGATCGATTACATATAACTCAATGATTCGACTCATTGGAAGGAGTAATAAACCACAGCAGCTGAGTTCCTAAAAACCAGACTCAGCTCCACGGAAGCGGCACCAGAAGGCGGCCAAAGTAGAATTCTGCTAGAACTCACTGCTGGCAAAACCCATGTTATAATATATAAAACAAGGAGAGAGAGAAGTGTATAGGGTATATATATCTTATATCACTCTTACACACACAAGCTAACACTCTAACACTCCCTCTCATGCTGAAGAAAAAATATCACAAAGACTCAGCTTGTTACATAACAACTCTAATCTTGGTTTAAACAAATACTTAGTAAACATATCAGCTAACTAAGCACCTGTAGACACGAATAGAGTAGCTATTACACCACTAGTTAACTTCTCCCGCACTAGATGACAATCAACCTCAATATGCTTAGTTCTCTCATGAAACACCGGATTCGATGCAATATGAATAGTTGTTTGGTTATCACAGTACAAAGACATAGGCAACTGAACACTGAATCCAATTTCCTCAATAAATGACTGTAATCATACAATCTCACATGTTGTGTGTGTCGTTGCTCTATACTCCGCTTTTGCACTTGATCGGGCAACAACTGTTTGTTTCTTACTTTTCCAATTGAGAAGATTCCCACCAAGAAAGACACGGTATCCGGTAGTGGATCATCTATCTGATAGTCCTCCATCCCAATCAGAATCAGTAAATGCATCAACATGAAGGTGACCACTAGCTCGATAATACAGACCATCTCCTGGATGTGACTTGAGATATTTCACAATCCTGAAAACTGTCTCTCAATGTGGATGATAAGGCGCAGACATAAACTGACTTACCATACTCACTGCAAATGAAATATCCGGACGTGTAATCGTAAGATAATTCATCTTACCAACCAATCGATGACACTGATCAGGATTTAAGAGCAGATATCTCTGATTCACACACAATTTGATGTTGGGATCCATAGGAGTATCAACCGGCCTGGTCCCCAACAAACCAGTCTCCTCAATAACATCCAACACATACTTCTTCTGAGATAAATCAATACCTTCTTTGGATCTTTCCACTTCAATACCTAAAAAGTATCGAAGTCTTCCCAAATCCTTGGTATGAAACTATCGATGTAAGAAGGTTTTCAGTTTATCAATGTCTTGCTGATCATTGCCCGTAATGATGATATCATCCACATAAACAATAAAAAATACTTTTCCTGAGTCAGATGCGAGAGAGAACACTGAATGATCGGACCAACTACGTTGCATACCAAACTGTATCACTGCATCATTAAACTTACCAAACCAGGCTCTCGGAGACTGCTTAAGCACATACAATGCTTTGCATAGACAGCATACCTTATTAAGCTCTCCCTGAGCAACAGCCTAGGGTGGTTGCTCCATGTAGACTTCCTCCTAGAAATTTCCATGAAGAAAAACATTTTTGACATCCAGTTGAAACAAGGGCTAACTAAGATTGGCTGCAAGAGAAATAAGGATGCGAACTGAACCAGGTTTGGCAACTGGAGAGAAGGTCTCTGAATAATCAATAACATAAGTCCGAGTATAGCCCTTGGCGACAAGGCGAGCTTTGTAATGCTCAACAGTACCATCTGGAAAATACTTGACAGTATATACCCATCGACAACCAACAGTGGTCTTACTAGCACGAAGAGGGACCAACTCCCATGTGTCATTATGACGATGGCCAGACATTTCATCCTCCATAGTTTTTCGCCACTCAGATACAGACAAGGCCTTCTGAACATTTTTTGGGAACAAAAATAGAGGAAACATTAGTGGTAAAGCACGAAGCGGTGGAGAAAGATGAGCATATGACACAAACCGAGCAATAGGATGAGAAGTGTTCTAGATATTGGAAAAATCATACTTTACCGGTGGATGGCAATTTGGATAGCGACGTGCAGGTGGATCTAGCGACGGATGGGAAGATGGTGCAGTGAGCTGAGGCGGAGACGATTCTGTAGAAGTAGGTGACTCTGTTGGCTGAGCTGGCTGGGAGGACTGAGGTGGCATGGTTGTCGATTTGGTGCTGGCAAAACTTTAGGACGACGAACATACACCTATATAGGTTTTGGAGGAGAAGGAGAACCAGATGGAACATCCATAGGTCAGATACATGGAGGTCATCTAGAGGAACCGTGCCCGAATAAAAAGTTAAGACTCATTAAATGTGACATCAACACACACAAAATAACGACGCAAGGATGGGGAGTAACACTTATACCCTTTCTGAGTGCGCGAATAACCTAGAAAGATGCACTTAATAAATTGATGGTCAAGTTTACTACGATCAAGATCGATGTTGTGAACGTAACATGTGCACCCAAAAACTTGAAGAGGTAAAAAGTGAAGAGGCTGACCAGGAAACAAGACTGTATGTGGTATATGGCCACTCAGGGCGGTAAACGACATACGATTAATTAGGTAACATTGAGTAAGGACTGATTGACTCCAATATGACTTAGGAACTTGCTTTTGAAATAACAGAGCCCTCGTAACTGTTGATAAATGTTGGATCTTTCGTTCGACAACCCCATTCCTGAAGAAAATCACAAACCTAATGTAGATCTAATATGTAATGTAGATAGAGAGAGTGTGATACTGTTATAGATTTAGACAATGTAGCTCACAGTATCATCACTCAATCAACTGACTTATTAAGAGACTCTCAAACCAGCAATTATGTAATTGATATCCAGTGAACTGAATGGATTACAAGAATCTTCTTCAAATGAGCTAATACTGCCTCCTATTTATAGAAGTATACAACCGACTTAGGAAATGATCCTATACTACACAACTCCGTCATGTAACACCACTGCTATATGGACCACATGATATGGTCATGTTGCTGCAGAGCTTAATGCTTGGTTTTTATAGGCTTGTTTGAGCTGAGTTGGACAGATTATTTGATCAATATTCTTATCATTTCCCCTCAAGATCATGCCTGGTTTGAAGGAATGATCTTGCCATGATAGCAGAGAACAGTAGTAGAGAATAGCATTGGCTTTGAAGCTTCATTTCCTGTTTAATTTACCGGAAGAACAACAGACCTTTTACCGGAAAATGAAAGAACCTGTTGAACCAAACTTCATATGTTATTGCCTTTTACCGAAAAATAAAACTTCCTTTACTGGAACAACATATGTATTGTGCATTGAATTTTCTGCAGCTTTGCAGATTGAACAGACTTGTGTTGTTTCTCTTTTCAACTTACATGCCTCCTCATAGAGATGAGCCAAAACCATTTCCTAGAACCATTTCCTTGAACAGAAATAGAAGAAGTTTGAAAAGTAGAGATGAAGAAGGTAAGATTAGAAAAAGAAATAAGAATTTGAAAAGTAAAGATGAAGAAAGTAAGATTAGAAAAAGAAATTAGAAATTTGAGATTTAGAAACTTCAAATGAACATGCATGACAATGTATCCTTCACCACAAAAATTTGTACTATCACTGCAAAGCTTTGTAATGCCTTTGCAATTTTGAAGGTTTAGAAGAAGAAGAAGAATTTGTAGAAAGAGATGTAATAGAAAAAGAACTTATAGAAAGAGATGTAATAGAAAAAGAACTTATAGAAAGAGATGTAATAGAAAAAGAACTTATAGAAAGAGATGTAATAGAAAAAGAACTTATAGAAAGAGATGTAATAGAAAAAGAACTTATAGAAAGAGATGAGAAGAATGCAATCAACACTTGGTTGTTGCTGAGAGAATGCTTGGATGATATCTACAAGCAAGGCTTTAGCCAAAGGTTCAATGACCTAAAAAGCAATCAATCTGATGTTGATGCTTAAATGCTTGGAATGAGCTTCAAGCATGGCTAGTCAAGTGTGAGGATCTTGTCCTTCACACACTCAAGGTTCAATGACCTGAGACCAGAAGAAGAAAGCCTGTTAAGGCAGTGAAAAGGTTTGAAGAAGAAGATTAGATTGAAATTAGAAGAGAATAGAGAAAATTTGAGAAAAGGTTCTGGACTGAATGAATAACTTCTTTGAATTCTAATAGTTTACCGGAAAAGCTGATGTTCTGTACCAAAAAAGGAGATCAACTTCTTAATGTCTGCAAACATCTTCATCTTCTACATTGAGACCTGATAGATCTGTACATTGAGCATGAGATCAATCCAAAAACAAGACATTGACATCAGATTTTATCAAATCTGTCAATGTAAACTCCAGATATTTAAAATGCAACAACAGATCAAACTTAGATCTAACAAAACCAGTAGGATTTGTACAGAGAACTTCATTTTCGCGCCAAAACTCAAACAATCACTCTCTACAACTCCAAATGTAAGATGATCTGAAGAGTGGAGCTCAGATCAAACAAATTTAGATGGATTAGGTCTCACAAATGTTAATAGAAGCTAAATTTCAGAGAATTCAACTGAAGATTTGATGAAATTCAAACAAATTTAGAAGAATACATCTGAATTTAAGTGAATCTGAGAAAACAGATCAAATGATTAAGGAATGAGAGAATTAAAAAACAGATTAACTGTTTTACTGGAAGATCAATATTATATTTCCAGAAAATCAGATGAAAATAACAATTTGCAGATGAAACATTCTGATCTGATCTGATCTTGGATAGAGATGTTGAATTGGCTCACTGATGATCTGATGATGAAGATGATTGCAGGTTCTTAAGATCGCACTCGTTGGAGCTTATAAAGCTCTGATACCATGAAGAAAATCACAAACCTAATGTAGATCTAATATGTAATGTAGATAGAGAGAGAGTGATATTGTTATAGATTTAGACAATGTAGCTCACAGCATCATCACTCAACCAACTGACTTATTAAGAGACTCTCAAACCAGCAATTATGTAATTGATATTCAGTGAATTGAATGGATTACAAGAATCTTCTTCAAATGAGCTAATACTACCTCCTATTTATAATAGTATACAACCGACTTAGGAAATGATCCTATACAACACAAGTCCGTCATGTAACACCACTGCTATATGGACCACATGATATGGTCATGCTGCTGCAGAGCTTAATGCTTGGTTTTCATAGGCTTGTCTGAGCTGAGTTGGACAGATCATTTGATAAATATTCTTATCAATTCCGTTGTGGAGTCCTAGCGCAAGACGACTGATGAATAATACCATGGTCATCAAAAAACTGAGAGAGATTGTTATGAAAATATTCACGTGCATTGTCGTAACGAAAGACACGAATACATGTATTAAATTGAGTCTTGATTTCATTATAAAATGACTGAAAAAACAATTTTAACTCAGATCTTTCTTTCTTAAAATACAGATATGTAATACGAGAGATCATCAACAAAAATAATGTAGTACTGATAACCCAAAAACTAGGGACGTAGATAGGCCCCCAAATATCTGAGTGAACCAACTGAAATGGACTAGACATACGACGTTCAGTTCGAGGATAAAAAGATACTCGACGGTGTTTACTAAACTCGTACACTTCACAAGGTATCTCGTTAAGGGAACTGTAAGAGGGTACCAAACGTTTTAAATTTGGAAGAGATGGATGACCCAGACTGTAACAACCCAAAAATTCAGATTATTTTAAAAGAGGATTTTGGAATAATTTCCGATGATTTGTTGTTATTTATATGAATGATTTTCATAAATGAAGAAATTCGTGGGTTTGAGTGGATGGTTGGATATGTGATTGGGGGTTATTTTGATAGAAGTTGGAAAATTATTTTGGCTTAGTGTATTGCATTTCCGAAAATAGGGTGAGGGGTGTAGGTGGATTTGGCTGTCTGGATTTCTGAAAGATGAAGTTGAGGCGAGAAGGCTTGGGTGTGCTTTATTTCCAGAAATTGGGGGATGTGAGATGGTTTGAATCTCCGGAAATTGGAAGAGAAAAGGCTGGGACTTAGTGGTGCTTTCCGGAAATTGGGGTTGTAGAGTGGCCTTGGTTTTCCAGAAATAGGCTTAGGATTTGCGGGAGAAGAAGAAGGGGAGATCTGGGTTGGGTTTGGCTATGGTCTTGGTTTTCCGGAAATGGGAAAGTCCATTTCCGGTAATGCAGGTTTGGGGTGAAGAATGGTTGGAGGTTTGGTGAGTGGTTTTCCAGAAGTTGAGCTTTGATTTTCCGGAAATGTCACATTTCGATATATGGTTTCCCTTTTCTCCCTTCCCATTGCATATTTCGATATGCGTTCAAGGCTTTGGCTGT
>NMUG010006932.1:0-12328 GCA_002855965.1 Monotropa hypopitys
AATTGAAGAAGACACTTGATCTTCCGGTAGAATGAGACTCATGTTCCGGAAGATCATATTAATACTGAGTTGAATGAATGACTTTAACATGTGATCTTCCGGAAGATGGAGCCTGATGTTCCGGAAGATCGTAAACAAATTTCACTGTTTTTCAGTAATCTTTGATTCCTTTAACAAGTAGGTGGTAACGTAAATTGTTGTGGTACCTGGAGTGGAGAGTGAGGAAATCTTTGGAAATGTGGACTAGAGTTCCTAGAGAGAGACTTGTAAGAATAAATTCTGATCCCCTAATTTTTAATCCTAATCCTCGTCCACAATTGTACGAACAACAAATGAACTTCCAAAATAATAATCAAATGCCTCCCCACCCTCAAAACTTCCAGTTTAATCAAAATGGAGGGCTGGAATCCAAGAACAACAACAAAGAGTTGAACAATTTGTTGAAGAAGTAGTGAGGAGTAATCATGATAACATACAAATACGAACCATGAGAGATTATCTAAATCCTTCTAGAACAACTTCTCCATCATGCATTATCCTCCCTATTTTTGCAAGGGAATTTGTGATTCGGCCTGGCTTGTTGCAACATCTATCACATTTTCATGGCATGGAGAATGAGAATCCTTATCTCCATGTCAAGGAATTTGAGGAGATTGTTAAAACAATGATTGAACATAATCAGAGGGAGGACTTTGCTTACATCAAACTTTTTCCCTTCTCATTAAAAGACAAGGCCAAGTCATGGCTGAATTGTTTGAGACCTAGATCGATCACAAGTTGGGGGGATCTGTTAAAAGCGTTTTTCAAGAAATTCTTCCCAGCACATAGAACAATCGCTTTGAAAAAACACATTCAAAATTTTTCTGAAAAACCAAGTGAATCGTTTTATCAATGCTGGGAAAGATACAAAGACTTGTTGAGTTCCATTCCTCACCACGGCTACGAGCCGTGGCAGCTTGTGAGTTTCTTTTAAGAAGGGACCTCTCCAAAGACATGATAATTTGTAGATATGATGTGTAATGGGGAATTTATGAGTAAAAACCCCGAGGAGGCTTTGGATTACTTCGAACATCTTTCGAAGAATGCACAGTTATGGGATATTTCTGATCCTAATGACAGAACCAAAAATAGTAATCCAAGCCAATCAAGTTCGAGTGGTAAATTTCATGTGTCTGAGGATCTTCACGCGAAGATTTCTCACCTTTCTCGTAAGATTGAGCAAATGGAAGTGAGGAAAGTGAATGAGGTGAGTGAGATGTCAAAAATGGAGGAGTCGTGCACAATTTGTGACACAAAAGATCACAGCACTCATGAATGTCCCACCATACCTGCATTCAAAGATATTTTACATGAGCGTGGGGCTGTGAATGCTGTGATGAACCAATTAAATCAACCAAGGAAATCGTTTAATTCCCCCTATTCCAAGACGTATAATCCGTGGTGGAAGAATCATCCAAACTTTAGTTGGAAGAATGACAATGTGGCACATGCACAACCTCCACCACCACCTCAGTTTCCACCTCAAAATTCATTTCTAAATCAACACCAACCACCTCAATCAAATCAATTTCAGAATCAAGGGTACCCACAATCCCAAACTCAAGGACAAGTTCCTAATCATCCGCTGGGATTTGTGTACCAAAATCAACAAGGAAATGTTCCCCCGATGTCTTACAATCAACCAATCCGAAAAGATTTGGAAGAACAATTGATCTCATTCATGCAAAGTACAAAGCAAGACATCGGGGAGATGAAAAATCAAATTACCAAGTTGAATAATGTTGTGGGAATTTTACAGCAAGAAAAGGGGAAGTTTCCCGCACAACCCCAACACAATCTAAAAACACAAAACTCTATTGAAGAAATACCCTCCGCAAGTGAAAATCTTGAAGATGTGAAGTCCATAACAAAAATTCGGAGTGGTAAAACTGTGAACAATCAAGTGGAGTATCAAAAAGAATCTGGAATAAAGCAAAAAATTTCAAGGGAAGAAAAAGGGAAAGATGTAGTTGAAGAAACAACTGCTGAGATGAAAGGAAAATCTAAAAATAGGGCAGAACCTTGTTTGGTTCCTGCACCTTATCCTCAAAGGCTCAAGCCCATCCTAAAGCCTAATCACCAATCTGAAATTTTAGAACTTTTTAAGCAAGTCAAGGTGAATATACCTTTGTTGGGTGTGATTCGGCAAGTTCCTTCCTATGCTAAGTTTTTGAAAGACTTGTGCACTGTGAAGAGGAAAATGAATGTGACAAAAAGGGCATTTCTCACCGAGCAAGTGAGCTCTATTCTTCAATATAGTGCACCTCCAAAGTATAAAGATCCCGGCTGTCCCACGATAGCCATTACAATTGGGGTGGTGAGATTGGAAAGAGCGTTGCTTGATGTTGGTGCTAGTGTAAATCTGCTGCCCTACCATGTGTATGAGACATTAGGGTTGGGAGAATTGAAACCTACATCCATAACATTGCAGTTTGCGGATAGGAGTGAGAAGAGGCCCAAGGGGGTGATGGAGGATATCCTCGTACAAGTGGACAAGTTTTATTTTCCCGTTGATTTTGTCATCCTTGACACTCATCTGGTTGTAGATTTGAAGTCTCAAATTCTAGTCATTTTGGGATGCTCGTTCTTGGCTACGGCCAATGCATTGGTGAATTATAGAATGGGTGTCATGCAAATCACTTTTAGAAACATGATTGTGGAGCTTAATGTGTTCAATATCTGCAAACAACTGGTGATGATGAGGACATTTATAAAGTCAACAGTGTGGAAACCACTTCTTTTGTTGGTAGAGGTGAACAAAATGACCCTCTTTTGATGTGCTTAGTGAATGCCGGGATGGAGGACCATATTTCATCACCGGCAGAATTAGAGATTTCTGAGTTTCTTAACCAGACGGAGGTGAATCACGTGAACGGATGGATGCCTAAATTTGAAGAGATTGGCACCATTGCTCAACATCTCATTCCTTCACGTGAACGACCTCCAAAACTTGAGATTAAACAGCTCCCCTCTTACCTAAAATATGCTTATTTGGGGGTGGGAGAATCTCTTCCTGTCATCATCTCATCTGAGCTTAATGTCCAACAAGAGGAACAACTGTTGAAAATTCTGAAAAAACATCAAAGGACAATTGGATGGTCCATTGCCGATCTAAAAGGCATTGATCCCTCTATTTGCACTCATAAAATCTGTCTTGAGGAAGAAACAAAACCGGTGAGGCAACCACAAAGATGATTAAATCCAAACATGAAGGAAGTGGTGAAGGGAGAAGTCTTAAAGCTATTGGATATAGGTATCATTTATCCTATTCCAGACAGCAAGTGGGTTAGTACAGTGCAAGTGGTCCCAAAGAAGGCCGGTATGACCGTCATGAAGAATGAGAAAGATGAATTGATCCCTTCACGTGTGGTCACCTGATGGCGAGTATGTATTGATTACAGAAAGCTAAACACTTGTACTAGAAAAGACCACTTCCCACTTTCGTTCATTGACTAAGTGTTAGAGAGGGTTGCCGGACATGAATTCTACTGTTCTTTGGATGGGTACTCGGGGTACAATCAGATTGAGATTGCACTCGAGGATCAAGAAAAAACGACATTTACATATCCTTTTGGCACATTTGCTTACCGGTGAATGCCATTTGGATTATGTAATGCCCCAGGTACTTTCTAAACATGCATGGTTAGCATTTTAGCGACATGCTTGATAAGGTTGTGGACGTATTCATGGATGATTTTTCAGTCTTTGGAACTTCTTTTGATTATTGTCTCCATAACCTTGATATTGTGTTGGAGACATGCGAAAATAAAAATTTAGTGCTGAATTGAGAGAAATGCCACTTTATGGTGACGAGTGGAATTGTCATCGGCCATATTGTGTCATCAAAGGGAATAGAGGTCGATCGGTCAAAGATAGGAATCATTTCCAATCTTCCTATACCAAAAACAGTGAGAGATGTGCGTTCGTTCTTGGGGCATGCCAATTTTTACCGGAGATTTATAAAAGATTTTAGTTCGATTACAAAACCGATGTGTACTCTTCTGGTAAAGGATGTTCCTTTTCAGTGGATGAGTGAGTGTGACAAGGCTTTCTCCTTCTTTAAGGAGAGGCTTACGTCATCACCCATAATGAGGCCATCGGATTGTACCCTTCCTTTTGAAATTATGTGTGATGCTAGTGATTTTGTAATCGGAGCTGTGTTAGGACAATGGAGGGGAAAAGAACCGTGTGTGGTGTATTATGCTAGCAAAACGCTGAATGATGCCCAAGTAAATTACACCACCACAGAGAAGGAACTTTTGGAAGTAGTGTTTGCTCTAGATAAGTTTCGGCCTTATTTTTTAGGATCCCCAATTGTTATCTTTACAGACCATTCAGCTTTGAAATATCTTTTGACTAAGCAGGATGCAAAGCCGAGATTGATTAGGTGGATCCTACTCCTTTAAGAATTTGACATTGTCATAAAAGATAAGAAAGGAGTAGAAAACGTAGTGGCCGATCACGTGTCAATGTTGTCTTTTAGTGAACATGAGCATTCCCTGCCCATTGTTGATTCTTTCCCCGACGAGCAATTGTTTGCCGTCAGAACTTGCCCATGGTACGTTGATATAGTGAACTATTTGGTCACGGGAAAGATTCCAGAAAGTTGGAATCAGTTTGAGAAAGCCAAGTTTTTGAGGGAGGTAAAGCGGTTCTTCTTTGATGATCCATATTTATTTAAATTCTGCCCGGATCAAGTGATGAGAAGGTGTGTGGATGGTGATGAAATAAACGGAATCATGTCTTTTTGTCATGCTCTAGCTTGTGGGGGCCATTTTTCTGCGAAAAAGACCGTGGAAAAGATTTTACAATCTGGGTTTTATTGGCCCTCACTCTTTAAAGATGTTTATGCTCATTGCAAAACTTGTGGTCCTTGTCAACAACTTGGAAGTGTGACCCGAAGGAACATGATGCTCCTCAATCCCATTATTGTGATAGAAGTGTTTGACTGCTAGGGTATTGACTTCATGGGTCCCTTACCAATGTCGGAAGGACACTTGTACATTCTATTAGCTATCGACTATGTGTCAAAGTGGGTGGAGGCAATCCCATCTCGGACCAATGACCATCGGGTTGTTGTGAAATTCATGAAAGAGCATATTTTGTCCAGATTTGGAATGCCTAGAGTTGTGATTAGTGACCAGGGGAGTCATTTTTGTAACAAACCTTTTGGGTTTCTCATGGACAATTATGGCATAACGCATAAGGTTTCCATAGCCTACCACCCACAAACCAATGGGAAAACTGAGCTTGCGAATCGAGAAATCAAAACCATTTTAGAAAAGACTGTTAATCCCAACCGTAAGGATTGGTCATTTCAGTTGACCGATGCCTTATGGGCATATGATACTGCTTACAAAAACCGTTTTGGGGATGTCCCCATATCGGTTAGTCTATGGGAAAGCATGTCACTTACCCGTAGAAATGGAATACCGCGCTTTTTGGGCCATCAAGAATGTAAATTTTAATCTGTCCATGGCCGGTTCCAAGAGAAAATTAGACTTGAATGAATTGGAAGAGTTGAGGAATGAGGCCTATGAAAACTCGCATGTGTACAAGGACAAAGTAAAAGCTTTACATTATAAAATAATTTCGAGAAAAACTTTTGAACCAGAACAGAAAGTCCTTTTGTACAACGCGAGGCTTCATTTGTTCCCTGGAAAGCTAAGGTCAAGATGGTCAGGATCTTTTGTGGTGAAAAGGTGTTTACTCATGGGGCTGTGAAGATAGAAGACCCCACCAATGGTTACATTTTCTAGATAAACGGACAGAGGATAAAACCATTTTTGGAGGATTTTAGCAAAGAAGAAGTTGTAAAGGAGCTGTTGGATCCAATCTACATGGACCCTTCAGTTCAATGAGACGGTTGCTGAGGTTTGTCTGTACATATTTCTCTGTTGGTTAGTTTTTTATGTTTTCTCTTTCCCTTAGCTTGCTTGAATGTTGTCTTCTTTGCTTTAAGCATTGAGGACAATGCTCATGTCAAGTTGGGGGGAGAGGCTTAGCCTTTTTGTTTTCTGTTGCTTAATAAAGTTTTTTTAATGACTAGGACGGTCTAGCATAGCCACCTGCCTTTTCTATCTTTAGGAGGTAGGGAAGAAAATATAGTCAAAACGAAAAAAAATTTAGATTTGGACTTGCTTGAATTCACTTGAGTGCGTACTTTGAGAACTTGGGATCATACCCAAGTCATTCCTTCCACACTAGGTTAGGGGGCATTCAAGTGGATGGATAGGAGAGCTTATTGAGATTTATTTTCTGCTTACTTGGGATAGAGACTTTAGATTCAAATTGAGGTACATTGAAAGGCCTACCTCATTCAAGTGGAGATCATGTAGCCACGAAATCACTCTCATTGAGCCTACCTTTCTTTTATTGGGGGTTATTCATTGAATTTGCATTCTAGAAGACTGAGTGCCTTAGGGGTTAATGTTTGGAGGAAATGATTCATGGAATTCTTTGATTGAAAAACCCAAAAATATTGTCACCATTTGGCCAAAATTTAAGCTTGTGTTGTTTCCACTCTTTGCTAAAAACTTAGAGAACCTTTGGTGTCAATCCTTTGTTGATTTTGGGGAGAGGGTAAGAAGAACAAACTTGTCTAGTTTGCTTGGAATGTACTGCAGTAGCATAGAAACCCTCCTGAATTCTCGGAAGAATAAGCTTCAAATTCCGGAAAACCAAACTCTACCCCTTGTCATGTAACCTTCTCCCGGGAATGAGAAGTCTAGATTCTCGAGAATTCACCATTTCCTCAGCCAACTATTGAACAGACCTTCAGATTCCCGGAAATTGGAAACTGAACTACTGGGAATGCATGTTATGGAAAATGAAGTCTGTGGTGAGGTTCCAACAGAGCTCTTAATTCTCGGTAATGTAATCTGTGTATTCCCGGTAATGGCACATGTTAGGGTGCATATCAAGTGAATTTGTGGGAGTTTAAAATCACATTACCGGTAATTTAGTCTCTATTTTTATAACTCGCACCTCCAATTCCTGGTTATTGAGCAGAAGTACAATCAGGGGAAATCCGTGAGAATTCTTGGTGATTTGGGTTGTTTGTCAAATTTCTTCACCAGAATTCAGAATTAGAGGTTGTGAAGCCGCAAGCAGGTGCGATTAAGGGTGACGAAGGGGGGGAAGCCCAGCTCTTTGGATTGTCGAGTAATTCTGAGGATTGACAAGTAAGTTGTATCAATCTATGGCTAAATTTTGAAATTTGTGATTTTCTGGGGAATTGGTTATTCTGAGCCATGAGAAAGAAAGAGGGAAAATCTTCCAACCCTTCAGGGGTTGATGAATCACTCCAGTCTCAGGCCACTGAACAAGTGGCCGAGATTTCCCAAAATGAACCCCAAACTGAAAAACTCTCTAATCCTGAATCCTCCCATCTAGTCTAGGACAAACAACCATCCTTGAAACAAAAGAATCAACCAAGAAAGAGATTCAAACCAAAAGTCCATTTTTCAGAACATGAACAACCTGGGAAGAAACTGAAAACAAACCCAACCCAACCATCTTTTGAAAATACCATAATTTCTGAAAATTCTACCAAATCAAACCTCTGAGAAAAGTTCTGAGCCAATTTTTGAAGCTATACCCCAACCTACATCTGAACCATTCACATCAAACCCAATATCTCAACCCACACCTGAACCAAAGAAAACAGAGAAGAAGGGAGGTAAAAGAATTTTGAAAAACTTCAACTAGAAAGATAATATTGAGGGGAGGGCTGTAATTTGTGAAAGAGAGATATTTAAATATAGCCAACATCCCTTCCAGCTCCAACGCTCTTTCAAATCTTGGGTAGTGAAGAAAAATACTAAACAATACATAGATCTTCTTTCCCACCCTTTAGAGGAGTTAGGGATAAAAACCTAGTTTGAAGATATCCCCGGGTATGTCCTTTCATGGGTACAAGAATTTTATACAACCCTTGATGCAAAAGACAGAGAAGGCAGGGTGAGTGGAAAGGTGAAAGAGAAAATTATTGTAGTCACAGCTAAAAGAATTGCCCAATTTCTCAAGTGTCCTAAGTTTCAAGTTGGTGAGGTTGAATATCTAAAACCAGGATACTAGAGTCTGGAAGGTGAAGCATTGGCTAGGAAGGTGTGTACATCAGTAGGATTGGAGGTTTTTAAGAAAGGGGATGGTAAATTTAAGCAGGGAATGTTTAAGGAGGAGGTGGCTTTGATGAACAAGGTGATTCATTCAAACATTAGACCTAAAGGGTCAGAAAAATCACCTACCATCCTAGAAGTTCAGTTTATTTATGAGTTGATGAAGGGAAGAAAGATTTATATCTCTAAGATTATGTTCACAGTCATCAAAGAGTTTAAGGGCCAAGCTAGTTTAAAAAGTTGTCTTCTATTTCCATATATGATCACTACTTTCTGTGAAGAATCTGGATTGAAGCTTGGGGCAAAGGATAGATAAGATAAGCCTACATTTGGTCCTTTAACTGCAAAAACAATTGGAAGGATGATCCCACAAAGGCCCAAGACTGAAGAAGTGGCCAACAGCTCTCCCCTTGCTGAATCATCCAGTGCTCACCCACCTACTCCTTTACATATACCATTTCCAATCACTCCTGAACCTCAAGCCCAATCAACACCATTAACCCAGCCTGCAGCCCCTCAGCCAATACAAACCAGCAAATAAATATGGGAGCTGAAGTAAATGTTGAAGAAATTGATGGAAGATCAGAGGGAAGAGAAAGAGAAAACATCCCTGATCCTTGAAATAGTGAAAGAAAATGCTGATAGGATCATGGTCCTGGAAGAAAAACAGAAAGAGTAGGGATTACAAATTGAGGAGATCAGATAAAAATAGAAGGAGAATGCAAAAAAAGTGGCATACTTGCAAGAGATTCAGGGTGACACATTGAGAAGACTGAAAATTATTGAGGGCACCCAAGAAAAAATGGAACTTGGAGGTAAATGGGTGATAAAAGAGTTGAAACAGTCCACCAAAAGGGAGCAAAGCCTATTACTAAGTCAGATGGAAATGATCAAGTGGGCCAGGGGTGAAGCTGCCCCAAGCACTTCAATGTTCCCACAAGCCAAGGACCCTGATGTAGAAGAAATCCCAGCCAGCATTTTCACTCCTGTAAACCTATCCTCAAAGCCCAAGCCTACCAGAAACTAACCAAGACTTTTTGGGAATGATGGAGGGTTTTTATGGAAGTCTCATCCTTGTTTTTGTTTATTGTTATCTCGGTAGACTCCTGGGAGTTTTGAATCTTTGATCAATGAAATTATCTTTTTGTTCTGAGGTGATTCTGATGAAAATGTGTAACTGTGAGGTATGGAAACAAATGGGATAGTTAACCAAGCTGAATTGCATTGTTTCCATATTAATGCATTCTACCCTTTTTAACAATACAAGCCTAAAGTCTTGAATGATCCCTAAATGTTTACTTTTTAAGGCACTGGTTGATGGATTGCATTCTGCTCATATAATTCTTGTATTTCTGATTCTAAGTTCATTTTTAAAATTATGGGGAAGGGATTCCTTAACCTGAAAAATATGAGAGAACTATTGCTTTTGAGTGAACAACTGAGAAAAGTTTGGATCAAAACTTATGGAGGGGGGTTAAAAATATACCTAGATTATTCTAAGGTTTATTTCCCTAAGTTCTGTTGTAAAATTTCTCTCAATATGCTAGCCTGGATGGATTTAGGTTGAATGCCTTCTACAAGAGTGTTGTCTGAATGGTTTGGGTATGATGTCTGGTTGTTTAATGTACCAACTTGCTAGGGACTAGCAAGTCCTAAGTTGGGGGGGTGATTGGCACTCAAATGTGCAAATCATTATCATCATATCCCCTAGCTTTTGCATAAATTCGATATTTAAGCTTGTCAATTGTGTGAGTTGAATGTTAAATAATAAATTGAATTGTCATAATTAAAAACAAGCTTAACATCCGTTTGTGTAGATTTTGGCATGTTAGTCTAAATTGCAGGTCACTCAAGTCAAAGTAGAGAGGGGTTAGAAGGAAACAAAGGCTAGAAGAAATCTTAAAGGGGAAGAACCATAAACTTCTGGGAAGCCATTCCAATTTACCAGAAATTGGAGAAGCAAAGAGAAGATGCAGTAGTTTGAATTCTCGGAAGGGCAGCTCCAATTTGCGGGAGAACAAGAAGACAAGTGAGGAACCATGTCAACTTCTGGGAGATGAAGGGTCAAGTATCGGAAAAAGACCTCAAGCCAAGAAAGGGATACAAGCAGAGCATGTAATTCTCGGGAATGGAGTACATGGATTACTGGGAAAAGAAGGAATAGGAGATACTTCAGGAGCAACAGAGGTGGAAATTCCCAGGAATGCTTTATCCCAATTCCCGGGAGAGCAATGCAAGAAGAAAAGAGTGAGAAGCAAATTCCGGAAATAAAGGGATGAAGTTCCAGAAGAACAAAGAGGACTGGATGATCAAGCAGTGAGTTCCCGGTAATTCCCAAGGTGAATTTCCGGGAATTGGGGTTTGGACATTATGCACGGGAGGAAAACTAAAAAAGGTAAAAGCTGAGGGATTTGTATGCAATTAAAAGGAGAGAAGTTAGGGCAGGTATAAAAGGGGAAGATATTCAGTTTCTGAAGCACGGCAGATAACAAATTCAGTTGAGATAGAATAGAAAAGTAGTTTAGGAAATTTTATCTTCTCTCTCTCTAAGTGTTTCCTGATTTGATTGTTGTTCTTAAAGTTCATTTCAATTCTCGCATTAGATACTTGATTTCTTTCTGTGGTTGAACTCTATTTTCATTTGTTGTTGATTTTCCTTTGAAATTAAGTACTGTTTCATTCAATTTAGTTTGAGAATGGCTTTGGTGAATTTTGATTGTTCCTCAGTATAATTAGAATCTATGAGTAGCTAAATCTCACAGGATCTAATTCAATAATCTGAGATAACGTAATTGCAATCTCTCTCTCAATTCTGGGAATCCATGTATCATGAATGTGAGATTGATTTTGTGTACTTTAGAAATCCATCGATGAATTAATTTTTGGTTTGATGCATTGTAGACAGTCTACAGATTGGCACATCGTATGCTTACCTGAATTTGATTCCTCAGTGGGACTTAGTGTTTATCACAGATCGATTTCTCATTCTATCTTCTAATTTTAATTAGAATTCATGTTTATCTTCCGTAATCATTCTAATGTTAGGTGAATGATTATGAGAAATTGTTTGAGATAGAGAGAGTATGTGATTACCTTGCCAACGATCTGAGAATTAGATCCTATTTTCCTTAATTACCTTTCATTTATAATTTATTTTTACTTGGATGAATTGAATTTCATTCCAGAAGTCTGGATACCCAACCCATCCTAATTTCTCTTCTCTTACAATCCATTCATAAGCACTATTTGAAAAGAAAAATTGAAATCTCCCAAGTCCCTATGAAGATGACCTGGTTTACTACCAGAACTATAATGCTTGATTGAAAATCCTTTTTAATCAATTTCACTTATGCTTGGGTGCGTTGATTGAATCTCTGATTTGAGCCTCCATTAAACTGATTGATTTTATAATCAATTGTGTTTTTATTGTTTTCACATTTGGAAACCAAGCACACACATGCACGCACTGCCATACACGCCTACACTACTCTGAACACACACCCACAACACCGCACGCTACCAAAAGCAGCCACACAATTGCACAACACATACACACGACACACACAGCACATACACGACACCGCAACACACACGACCATCACACGGCCACCGCAAAACCACCACACAAACACCAGAATCTACTATACACACACACGAACACAACCACACACACATATGGACATGAACACACATACATAGAGAGTCACTGTGTACACACACGAACTTACCCAGCCATCGTCATTGCCTAGCACACTACCGCCGCCGCACGCCGCTGTCACACGTTACTCCGCCCGTCACCTGGTCGCTGCCCTCCTCCTCCTCCTGTGCGTGCCACCGCCTGCCATCGTCGCCCGCTCCTCCGCTTGATCTGGTCTATCCCTCTTCTCCTCCTTCTCTCGTCGGCAGTCTCTCTCTCTCTCTCCCTCTCTACCATGTCACCGCCCGATCAGTGGCCTCCTCTCTCTCCACGACACCTCTGTTCTTCCCCCCCCCCCCACAGCACACACATACACGACTCAGGGGGGCAGCTGGCCTCTCCCGATATTTGTTTTAATTTCTCTTTTTTTAAATTTTACATTTACACCCCTAACATCTTAAATCATTTCAATTTAAGACTTTAATTAAATTTTTTAATTTATATGCCTTTATTTTATTATATGATTTTCAAA
>NMUG010006933.1:0-12327 GCA_002855965.1 Monotropa hypopitys
CAAGTTTTGTTGCACTTGTTTATGAACATTCTTCAGTTCTCCCACAAACTCCTCCGTCTTCTTATGGATCTCTATCAAACTTGGTATAAGAGCAAGGTCGATTGGTGCTCGGGGTTGAAATCCATAGTTGGCCATGAACGGACTAAATCCCGAGCTGTAGTGAGTAGATCGGTTAAACGCGAACTCTGCCTGGTACAACTTATGGTCCCATACCTTTGGATTTTCTCCCATCAGGCACCTGAGTAAATTACGAAGGGAACGATTAACCACCTCAGTCTGCCCATCCGTCTGAGGGTAGGAGCTGCTGAAATCAAGTCGAGTACTAGTCAACTTCCATAGGCATCTCCAGAAGTGACCCAAGAACTTTGAATCCCGGTCAGAAAAAATGGATTTTGGTAATCCATGGAGGCGATATACTTCTCGAAAGTAGAGTTGTGCGATGTGAACAGCGTCATTCGTCTTCTTACAACCAATGAAGTGGGCCATCTTAGTGAACCGGTCCATGACCACAAAAATGGAATCACATCCGCGCTGAGTGCGCGGCAAGCCAAGGACAAAATCTATGCTTACACTAGACTATGGTCTTTCTGGGATAGGTAAGGGCATATACAGTCCGGCATTTGAAGCTGACCCCTTGGAGACATGGAAAACTCTACATCTGTCACGACCCATTCCAGAATATAATAAAATATATAAAGCGGAAATAGATCCATGACTAAACAAGCATCAAAACCTGAAAAATCCAAGTGATATACTAACAACTATCTCATAAATCTAACTGAGAAATAAAATACAACGGAAGTACTGAAAATATAAAACTCCAAGACAAGTGGTCTATCAAAAACTCCACTAACAAAAACATAGCTCTCAAACTCTAAACTGTCATAAAAGAACCAGTCTAAACTCAAACCACAACTGCTGAACAGGCTGAAAAAGAATTGTCTCCAAGATGGAGCAACCTCTACTAAACGGCCCCTGAAAGTGGCAACTCGGCAATAGCTGGCATGTGAACCTGCTACTCTTCTTGACCTAGATATAGATTGCAAAACAAAACAACAAAAGATATCCAGGAGTGTCAGATACAACAGTCATATATGCACTTTGATATGTAAAGAGAAAACTCACAGTGTACAAGTAAAGTACAAGAAAAGAACAAGTAACTAAGGGGTTGTGCCTCTTCCCTTCTATCATGTAAACATGTAACTGTCCAAGGGGTGGTGTCTCTCCCCAACTATCACGTAATCATGTCATTTTTCATATGTTTTTTTCTAACCGTGCCCATAGCACCTTTCTTTCATCTCATTTATGTGTAACGTGCCCATAGCACCATGCCCATAGCACCATGCCCATAGCACCTTTTCTTTCATTTCTCATATTGTTGGCCCCGCAGTTTCAACCTCGACATACAACATGCCCATAGCATCATCTTTTTAACTTTTTATGCCATTGGCCCCGCAGTTCCAACCTCCACATATCACATGCCCATAACATCACATACTTCACTTTTCATGCCGTTGACCCTGCAGTTCCAACCTTGACATATCACATACCCATAGCATCACATATTTCACTTTTTATGTCGTTGGCCCCGCAGTTCCAACCTCGACATATCACATGACCATAGCATCACATATTTCACTTTTCATGTCGTTGGCCCCGCAGTTCCAACCTCGACATATCACATATTTTATTCTTATCCATGCTTGCAGGTAGGAAGGAAAAATAGATAACTTTACGCATTTATCACATAAGATCACAACTCAACAGTAACTCACACATAAACAAAGTACATATATAGAAGGGTATCTACACACTCAGTAGCTATGTGAACTCGCCAAATAAGTCTTTACTGAATCGCCTTAGAAGATCCCGGTTGATCTCCTGTTATATATATTATAACCATGTGTGAATAATTCTTCTAAAACTCCATTTATAAACAATGGATTTTTATTACTGTTTTGAACTCCTAAAAGTGTGGAAATCCCTCTTAAAAGTGTTTATAATTAATTTAAAATCAAAACACAACACCCAACCACTTTTCTCCCAAATTTCCTCTGACCAGTATGGGACCGGTACACAACCGATGTACCACCCGGCATACCGACCGGCATGCCAGTTAGTACAAATTTTTATTTTTATGAAACGGCCAACCTACTGCCCAAATTACGCCAAAACCGGCACGGAAACCGGTATACACCCGGTATACCACCCGGTATATCGCCTGGCATGACGTGTATTTTTTTCACTAACTGTTATCCCTACACTCACTGGGCGATTTATCAAGGACCGGTATGGGAACCGGCATGCCTCCCGGTATATCGGTGCGCATAACGGTTAATGCAGAATACAGCAGATCGAAAAAACTGCTAATCCTACTCGATTTTCTTAATCAAAACTTGTTTAAACTCAATTTAAAAAATCTCAAATCATCAAACCAAGTCTCTACAATGTAGTAGACATCTACCCTCAAATCATACTAAAATTTGGACTTTAACAACCAACTTTAATTCACCCAAAACCATGATTTCCCCAAGTGGATCTAGAAAATCAGTCACTAATCGTGATTAGTGAGAAACCCTTAATCTGGGCCTAATTATGCACGAAACTTAAAATCTAAAAGAATTGGATTTACCTCTAGAATGTTGTGAATAACTTTGGAGAAGGATTCTTCCCAAAAATCCTTGAGCTTGCCCTTGATTTTGACTAATCCTTCAAGACTCTCTCTCTCTCTCTCTCATCCTCTCTAGCCTCCAAAAATTGTATCAACCCTAATGGGAGTGTAAGCATCTTATTCTCACCCTAAGGATAGATTTTAAAGTTTAATGACCTCCTTGCCCTCACTTATAAGGGCTTATACCCTTGTGTGCCACTCCTCTAATCATTATATATATTTGCATAATTTGTAATTATTTTAATTATAACTCAATATTAATTCCTCAAATATTATTAACCACTCCACAATTATTATTTTTTCATCCTCTTCTTTTAAAAAAATTTATAATAACCCAATTTAATTTATTTAAATTGGTTTGGGCGTGACAACTCTCCCCTCCTTAAGAAATTTTTGCCCTCAAAAATAAAAGACATATCTGAATCGAATAAGTGTGGATATTTAGCCTTCATGGCATCCTCGCCCTCCCATGTGACTTCTTCCAAACCATAATGCCTCCATAAAACTTTCACCCAACAAACAATCTTGGAGCGCAAAACTTGCTCCTTTCGATCAATGATTCTCAACGGCTCCTCCACATAAGATAAGTCTTCCTAGATCTCTATCCATTCGTCTTGCAAAACATGAGTAGGATCACCAATGCATTTGCAAAGAGCAGATACATGAAAGACATCATGCAAATGAGACAACTCTGCCGGTAAAGATAACCGATAAGCAGTCAAGCCAACCCTCTCAATGATCTCATAAGGCCCCACATACCTAGGTGCTAACTTTTATTTGCCTCTGAAATGGATTACTCTATTCCAAGGCGAAACTCGAAGGAAAACTTTGTCACCCACCACAAACTCCAAATCTCTACGGCGGTTGTCATCATAACTCTTCTGCCGACTCTGAGCTATCTTTAACCTCTCTCGGATCAACTTAACCCCATCTGCCGACTGCTGAATCAGCTCAGGTCCCAACAACTGGCGCTCTATAACCTCACTCCAACAAATAGGCATACGACAATGCCTTCCATAAAGTGCCTCATAAGGTGCCATGCCGATACTGGACTGGTAACTATTATTATAGGAAAACTCCACTAACGGAAGATAGTCATCCCAAACTCCACGGAAATCAAGAACACACCCCCGCAACATATCCTCTAAAATCTGAATAGTTCTTTCCGACTGACCATCGGTTTGTGGATGGAAAGCCGTACTGAACTTCAATGAGGTCCCCCAAGCCTGCTACAAACTCTGCCAAAATCTCGAAGTGAATTTAGGATCCCTGTCGCTAACAATCGACATTAGGACTCCATGCAATCTGAAAATCTCATCAATATATATCTTCGGATACCTCTCGGTGGTATAGGTGACACGTATCGGCAAAAAGTGAGCCGATTTGGTTAACCTATCAACAACCACCCAAATCAAATCAAATCCCCGGCTACAGTGCGACAATCCCACAACAAAATCCATCGTTACATGCTCCCACTTCAATACAGGTATCAGTAGGTTTTGAAGTAACCATGCATGTCTTTGATGTTCTACCTTTACCCTCTGACAAGTCAAGCACTTGGATATAAACTCAGCAATGTCCCTTTTCATCCCTTCCACCAAAAATTTTCTCGCAAAGTTCTGTACAATTTATTGCCACCCGGATGCATGGCATAAGCAGAACAATGAGCTTCCTCGAGAATGCTATTCTTTAACTCAGGACTATCAGGAACACACATCCTCTCCCCAAACATAAGCATACCATCAATGCCAATCCTGAACTCACTCTCAACACCATCAGTTATTTGTTACTTTTTCTTCCTTAACAACTCATCAGAATCCTGCTCCACAAGAATATGATCAACAAAAGTCGGTCGCACAGAAAACCGAGCCAATAACACATCTCCCCTGCCCAATTATAACTCTGCATTCAGCTTCTTCACTTCACAAAATTTTTCAAATCTGGCACATCTCACACAAGATAAACTACCAGCCAATTTCCGTCTCAAAGCATCGGCCACCACATTGGCTTTACCTAGATGATAATGAATCGAACAGTCATAATATTTTATCAGCTCCAACCATCTCCTCTGTCTCAAATTTAGTTTATTTTGAGTGAACAAATATTTGAGACTGGTGGTCTATGTAAATCTCACATGTCACACCATAAAAGTAATGCCGCCATTACTTTAAAGCAAAAATCACTACTGCCAACTCTAGATCATGGGTAGGGTAATTCAGCTCATTAGGCTTAAGCTGACGAGAAACATAAGCAATAACCTTCCCTCTTTGCATCAGAACACATCCCAATCCACGCAATGACGCATCACTATAAATTACCAAATTATTGGTACCTTCAGGAACTGACAAAACAGGAGCAGTCACCAACTTTTATTTCAACACCCGAAAACTCCTCTGACATTCTTCCGAATCAGCTTTGTCATAGGCAAAGCAATCTCAGAAAAGCCGTGAATAAAGCAACGATAATATCCTACTAAGCCCGGAAAACTCCTGATCTCAAACACACTAGAAGGTGCTAGCTAATTTACCACTACCTCTATCTTCTTCGGATCCACACGGATGCCATCACTAGATATCACATGGCCTAAGAAAACCACACTCTTCAGCCAGAACTCACATTTGCTGAACTTCCTAAAGAGCTTCTTTTCTCTCAAAGTCTGCAACACAGTCCTTAGGTGATGTTCATGTTCCTACATAGTACGAGAGTAAATAAGAATATCATCAATAAAGACCACCACAAATGAATCCAAGTAGGGTTGAAAAACCTGATTTATCAAATCCATGAAAACTGCAGGAACATTTGTCAACCCAAAAGGCATGACCAAAAACTCAAAGTGTCCGTACCTAGTACGAAAAGCTATCTTTGGTACATCGCCATCTCTGATTTTCAACTGATGGTACCCGGATCTCAAATCAATCTTCGAGAAAATAGTTGCCCATTGCAACTGATCAAACAAATCATTAATTCTAGGTAAAGGGTACTTGTTTTTAACAGTCACCCTATTCAATTACCGATAGTCAATACACATCCTCATGGATCCATCTTTCTTCTTCACAAAGAGCATAGGTGTTCCCCACGGTGAAGAACTGGACTGGATAAAGCCCTTTCTCCAAATACTCCCTCAACTGCACTTTCAACTCATACAGTTCTGTCGGTGCCATTCTGTATGGCGCAATAGATATGGGGCTCACCCCTCCCAACAGCTCAATAGTGAACTCGATTTCCCTATCGGGAACAACTCCTGGTAAATCATCTGAAACACATCTTCAAACTCTCTCACCATTAGAATATCTGAAATCTTTGCTTCCACTTCCTGATCATCAACAATGTAGGCTAGATAGCCTTGACATCCTTTACTAAGGAGTGTCCTAGCATGAATACTAGAAATAAGGCAAGATTTGCCCACTTTCTTTTCGCCCCAAATTTTTATGTTGCCCTCATTTGGAATAATAAACATAACTTATTTCGACAAACAATCAATCAGAGCATGATGTGCTGATAAGAAGTCCATACCCAGAATAACATCAAAATCGGTCATTGCCAACGGCACTAAATCCACTGCAAGCCGCCTACCCTCTACCTCTAGAGCACAATCTGGATAACAAATATTCACTCTAACCATCTCCCCCATAGGCGTAGATATGGCCAAAGTATAAGGTAAGACCACTGAAGGTCTATCAAGCATACGACCAAAAGTGTCCGATACAAAAGAATGGGTAGACCCTGAATCAAGAAGGACTCGAGCATAGAAACCCGATATAAGAAATGTACCTGTAACCACATCTGGTGCTACCTCTACCCCCTGACGTGTCACATCAAAAACTCTACATGGAACAACATTGGCACACTGACCACGGCCCTGACTGTTTTTCCCTCCCTGCCAATTTCTCTAAGATTTGGAACCACTGTGTCCCTTGCCAGAAAAAGTCCTCCCATCACTGCTTTTTGCATAGCCACCCTCACTGGTAGCTTTCCCCGACCAACTGCCACTCATCTTCCCTTTCTTGGCCCGATGATCAATCAAAGTCTGAACATCTCTTCCAGTCATCCTGGCCATCTGTACCAAATCAACATAGTCCCTCTCTCTAAACTGAGTCAAACGTGTCGCAATACTGGGAATTAGTCCCCCGCGAAACCTCTTACACCGCTTGGCATCGGTGTTCACCAGCTCCACTGCATATCGTGACAAGGCAGCAAACTTTATCTCATACTCATCCATGGTCATACTTCCCTGTTTTAGATACAAGAAAGCATTCTCCTGCTCAGTCCGGTAGCTCTCCGGATAAAAATGGTCGTTGAACCCTTTGATGAACAAATCCCAGGTGATAACCCTAGGAACTCCTCCTTCCTCCACTGTCGTCAGCTGGCAACTATAAGCCTTCCATAAGATTAGGGCCTCGTCCTTCAGATTGAAAGTTGCTAAATTGACTTTCTGCTCATCAGATGCACCCATAGCATTCAATACTCTTTCTACTCCCTTCAGCCACTCCTCTGCTAGGGCGGGAGACACTGTCCCACCAAACTCTGCCGGATACATCCGAAAAAATCTCTCCAGCAAACTGGTTCCTGTTGCTCCCTCTCTCTGCGCAGTCTGCCACTGCATATATGCAGCCTGGTTCTCCAGAAACTGAGCCATGGCTGTCTCTACTCGATTCTCCGAGACCGCTGGAGGTGGATTCCCCGGTGCAGGAGGTTGATTCACCTCTCCCTCTACAGGTCCGGTAGAAACCGCATCCTCTACATTCTCTATTATACTCTCCTGATTGTCAAAAAGATTTATTAGAGACAATCAACACATAAAGTACACAATACAACACATCTTATAATAATGTGCAAAGTAGGAAAACAATCATTCAACACCTAAGTGTCCTTAGCCTTACGGTTCCTTTGCCAAGCCATGCCTTTTTGTCGATTCTCAACTTTCCAAACACTCTACTATCATACTCTCACTCACTCCTCAACTCAACCTAGACTCGGTATTCCGATATATCATGCTTTTCCATTTAACTACCCAAGACTTCCCATTTGAAAAATACATTGATCAGGCGCTTTTCAAATCAGATTTCAAGGTGGTTGTCTGGGTGTCAAAGTAACACGCACAATAATCCCAGAATATACACTCTACTGACTCATCCCAACTCTCTCCTCAAAACCTCAAGCACTCGTCACTCCAGAATCTAACAACTTGGCTCTGATACCAAGCTGTCACGACCCATTCCGGAATATAATAAAATATATAAATCAGAAATAGATCCATGACTAAACAAGCATCAAAAACTGAAAAACCCAAGTGATATACTAACAACTATCTCATAAATCTGACTGAGAAATAAAATACAGCGGAAGTACTGAAAATATAAAACTTCAAGATAAGTGGTCTATCAAAAACTCCACTAACAAAAACATAGATCTCAAACTCTAAACTGTCATAAAAAAACCAGTCTAAACTCAAACCACAACTGCTGAACAGGCTGAAAAAGAATTGTCTCCAAGACGGAGCAACCTCTACTAAACGGCCCCTGAAAGTGGCAACTCGGCAATGGCTGGCATGTGAACCTGCTACTCTTCCTAACCTGGATATAGATTGCAAAACAAAACAGCAAAAGATATCCAAGAGTGTCAGATACAACAGTCATATATGCACTTTGATATGTAAAGAGAAAATTCACAGTGTACAGGTAAAGTACACGTAAAGAACAAGTAACTAAGGGGTTGTGCCTCTCCCCTTCTATCACGTAAATATGTAACTGTCCAAGGGGTGATGTCTCTCCCCAACTATCACGTAATCATGCCATTTTTCATATGTTCTTTCTAACCGTGCCCATAACACCTTTCTTTCATTTAATTTATGTGTAACGTGCCCATAGCACCGTGCCCATAGCACCGTGCCCATAGCACCTTTTCTTTCATTTCTCATGTCGTTGGCCCCGCAGTTCCAACCTCGACATATAACATGCCCATAGCATCATCTTTTTAACTTTTCATGTCGTTGGCCCCGCAGTTCCAACCTCGACATATCACATACCCATAACATCACATATTTTACTTTTCATGTCGTTGGCCCCGCAGTTCCAACCTCGACATATCACATGCCCATAGTATCACATATTTCACTTTTCATGCCGTTGGCCCCGCAGTTCCAACCTCGACATATCACATGCCCATAGCATCACATATTTCACTTTTCATGTCATTGGCCCCGCAGTTCCAATCTCAACATATGACATATTTTATTCTTATCCATGCTTGCAGGTAGGAAGGAAAAATAGATAACTTTACGCATTTATCATATAAGAACATGTGAATACATCACAACTCAATACTAACTCACACATAAACAAAGTACATATATATAAGGGTATCTACACACTCACCAGCTGTGTGAACTCGCCAAATAAGTCTTTACTGAATCGCTTTGGAGGATCCCGATTGATCTCCTGTTATATATATTATAACCATGTGTGAATAATCCTTCTAAAACTCCATTTATAAACAAAGGATTTTTATTACTGTTTTGAACTCCTAAAAGTGTGGAAATCCCTCTTAAAAGTATTTATAATTAATTTAAAATCAAAACACAACACCCAACTACTTTTCTTCCAAATTTCCTCTGACCGGTATGGGACCGGTACACAACCGGTGTACCGCCCGGCATGCCGGTTAGTGCAAATTTTTTTTATGAAACGGCCAACCTACTGCCCAAATTACACCAAGACCGGTACGGAAACCGGTATACACCCGGTATACCGCCCGGCATGCCGGTTAGTGTATATTTTTCACTAACTGCTGTCCCTACACTCACTGGGCGATTTATCAAGGACCGGTATAGGAACCGGCATGCCACCTGGTATACCATCCGGTATACCGGTGCGCATACCGGTGCGCATACCGGTTAATACAGAATACAGCAGATGGAAAAAAATGCTAATCCTACTCGATTTTCTTAATTAAAACTTCTTTAAATTCGATTTGAAAAACCTCAAATCATCAAACCAAGTACTCTACAATGTAGTAGACATCTACCCTCAAATCATACTAAAATTTGGACATTCAAAACCAACTTTAATTCACCCAAAACCATGATTTCCCCAAATGGATCTAGAAAATCAATCACTAATCGTGATTAGTGAAAAAACCCTCAAATGTTATTAACCACTTCATAATTATTATTTTTCCATCCTCTTCTCTTTTAAAAATTTATAATAACCCAATTTAATTTATTTAAATTGGTTCGGGCATGACAACATCTCTCCACAAGCTTAGTCACATCTCGGCGAAGGGACGGCCAATAATATGTTTGGCTGGCCAACTGGTAAGTTTTGTCCCTGTCTAGGTGTTCTTCGTTGTGCAGCTCCTTGAGGATTTTGAGTCATACACTGGAGCTTGGTACACACAGCTGAGTACCCTTGAAGAGAAATCCCTCATGTAGAGTATAGTCCACTCGTCGTCCTGCTAGGACTTCCTGAATGATTGGAGCGACTAACTCATCAGCGTTAGTGAGCTGGCTGAAAGAATCAAATCCCAACACTCCACCTCGCAATGTGTTGAGAAGGCAAGTATGGCGGATAAGGGCATCTGCGACTCTATTCTACACACCTGATTTGTGTTTGAAAGTGAAGGTGAACTGTTGAAGATAAGCTGCCCACCTAGTATGCCGCGCTAATAGTTTATCCTGGCTATTGATACGTTTCAAAGCGTCATGGTCAGAGTATAATACGAAATTAATTTGAGAGAGGTAGGGATACCAATGTTTCAGCGTTTGAATGAGGGCATAGAATTCTACGTCATAAGTGATGTAATTTAACCTAGGCCCATACAACTTCTCACTATAAAATGCGATGGGTCTCCCTTCCTGGCTAAGAATGGTTTCGATTCCCACCTTGGAGGCATCACAGTGTAGTTCAAAAGGTTTGGAAAAATCGGGCAAGGCGAGCATAGGGGCAGTGGTCAATTTTCCCTTGATATCTTAGAATGCTTGCGTGGCTGATTCCGTCCATTGGAACTTTTCATATTTCATACACTCTATAATTAGGGCCACAATAGTGCTGAAGTTTGAAATGAACCTTCTGTAGAATGAGGCGAGGCCATGGAAACTTCACACCTCGTGTATATTCCTCGGGGTAGGCCATTCCCGAACTGCCGAGATTTGTGTCTGGTCGGCTGAAATTCCATCTTTGGACACCACATATCCTGGGAAAATTATCCTACTCATCATAAAGGAACACTTAGCTCGGGATACAAATAACTGACCTTCCCATAGTAAAGATAGGACTTGGCGCAGCTGTTGGAGATGTGTTGCACAATCTGGGCTATAGACAAATATGTCATTAAAGTAGACAACCACATACTTTCCAATCAGGGGTCGAAATAATTGGTTCATCACCCTCATAAAAGTGCTCGGAGCGTTGGATAGTCCAAAGGGCATAACCATCCATTCATAGAGGCCTTCCCGGGTTTTGAAGGCAGTCTTCCATTCATCACCTTCCCGTATGCGGATCTGATGGTAGCCACTTTTTAGATCAAGTTTGATAAATACTGACGTCGTGCTCAGCTGATCCAAGAGATCGTCCAGCCACAGAATAGAGAATCTGCATCGCACAATAATTTTGTTGATTGCGCGACTATCCACGCACATTCGCCATGATCCATCCTTCTTGGGCGTGAGCAGGGCAGGTACGTCACAAGGGCTAAGACTCTCCCTTATGCTTCCCTTGACTAGAAGCTCCTCTACTTGACTCCTCAGCTCCTTATGTTCCTTAGGGCTCATTCGGTAGTGCGGCCTGTTTGGCAGAGCGGCGGTAGGAACCAAGTCAATTTAATGTTGGATGTCGCGTAGTGGTGGCAACCCTGCTGGAAGTGTGTCGAAGAAAACATTACTGTATTCATCTAGCAATTCCCGCACTAATCAGGAATTGCCTCTAGAGTTTGCTCGCAACTGAGCTGCTGAGTGTCACTGTTCTGCTCTTGTTTCTTCACCACCAGGGCATACACAATGCCAGACTCCATCATTTCGCCAATGATTTTTTCTCTGGTCAGCAGGTTGGGGGAATTTGCTGCAATTGGCTTTGGGACTTCCTCCTTATTTGGGCATAGAACCACCTTCACATTATTAGACATGAAGCTGTAGGTATTCTTACGGCCATCGTGATGTACAACATTGTCGAACTGCCACGGTCTTTCTAATAAAATATGGCAAACGTTCATTTCTACCACATCACACCAAATCTGGTCCTTGTAGTTGGATCCAATAGAAAAAGATACCAAACTCCTTCTATTCACGGTGACCTTTCTTCCTTCTTGTAACCATGCCAGCTTGTACGGGTTGGGGTGATCCTTTGTTGTCAAACCTATCTTTCGTACGACTTCCTCGGATATAACATTTTCGCAGCTCCCTGAGTCAAATGACAAACTTGCACACCTTACCCCCAACAGTACATCTGGACTGGAAGATGTTGTTCCTCAACTAATCGTCTCTACTAGCACCTCAGGGTGTCATGCAGGTCCTCCTGACTACGAGCAATGATCTGCAGTCCCCAGCAACATGCTCCTCCTCTTCTTCTCCTTCATTCAAATCATTCCCGAGCATCTGTTCAATTGGCTCTTTCTCATGTTGATCGATTTCCACCCTCACTAGTCCATCATTGTCAATGAATAAT
>NMUG010006934.1:0-12327 GCA_002855965.1 Monotropa hypopitys
GGTCGGTCTTGAGATGTGGATAGACAATCCAGAGCCACGATGTGGACGGTCAGGTTATAACCAAGCCCGAAGCTTGCGCCTGCCGGAGCCAAGGGGATGGATGGAATGTCTAGAGCCAAGATCTTCATTGCGGCAACCTGGCCGAGCCAGACGGTCGGTCTTGAGATGTGGATAGACAATCCAGAGCCACGATGTGGACGGTCAGGTTATAACCAAGCCCGAAGCTTGTGCCTGCCAGAGCCAAGGGGATGGATGGAATGTCCAGAGCCAAGGGTGGTCGGCAGGATATAACAAAGCCCAAAGCTTGCGCCTGCCGGAGCCACGGTCTTCGGTCCTGAAAGGAAAACGACAGGCATAAAGCAAAGAAGCGAAGACACTTTATTTCTAAAAAATAAAAACTTTGACAAGATTGGGGCTGATAGGAACCGTTAACATTTTGGCGAGCCGCCGAACTTCAAGGGATTACAGGGACGTTTTCTTCACCCTGATGTGCTTGGACGGGATTGGGCCTGGCGGCCGGAGTCCTGCGCCGATTGATCCACTTGTCAAGGTGCCCCTGCCGGACTAGATGCTCCATATAAGCTTTGAATGGGAGGCAGGCTGTTGTGTAGTGGCCTCTCTCTGTGGTAGGAGCAATAAGCCTTTCCGTTGGGATGCCCTCCCCCAATCTTGTGATCCGGCTCTCTGAAGAAGGGCTCGTCCCTGATCTGCCGGAGGATAATGTAGATGGGTTCCGTGAAGATAGTTATCTCTGCCACATAGTCCTCCGGTTTTGGAGCCTTTCTTTCTCCCGTCTTCACCACATTGGCCTGCCTCCGATTGTGCTGGGCAGGGGCAGGTCGCGCTTGAGGGGATCGGACAAAGGCCCGCTCGGCCAGAAGATCCTCCAGCTGGCAGAACTTGTCGATCATCTGTATAAGGTCGTCCATGTTCTCCGCAGGATGGAGCATAAGCTCCCGGAGCATGGGACTCTCGGACTCTAGGCCCAGCTTGAAAGAAGATGTGGCGACCCCCTAGTCGCAATTTTGAATGTCGTTGTACAGCTCCCAGTAGCGGTCGGCGTATTGCCGGAGAGTCTCTTCCGGTCATTTCCTGAGGCTGATTAGAGAGTCGACCTCTTAATTTTGCTTGCCGCTGGTGACGAAGCGGGCAAGAAAGGCCCTCTCCAGATCTCTGAAGCTCTGGATGGATCGGGGGAGAGTTTGTTGAACCAGAGTGAGCCCTGGGTGTCGAGGCTCGTGGGAAAGACCTTGCAAAGGACAGTGTCACTCGAAGAGTAGAGTGCCATGATCTGTCGGAAGTAGATGAGGTGGGTGTAGGCGTCGGTCTTTGGATCATACCTGGAAAACTTTAGCAGACTGAAGCCGGGTGGAAGAGCGGTCGAATCAATGGTCCGGGAGAAGGGAGAAAGGCTGAGCTTCTCCTTCTGTCGTCCGTCATCTTCTAGCTCCGTCCGAAGGTCACGCTGACGGACCTCAACGAATTCCCCTCCTTCAAATATGTAAAGTGGGACGGATGATATCCCTAAGGATCATCCACTGGAGGGGGATTTGGGGAGCCTGGGACGCCGCCCGTCGACCTCCGGATGAGTCGTCCGACGCTCATTTCCTTCGGCAACTCCTTTCCCCTTGCGCTCTCGGGGTTCCTTCGAGCGGTGCCGGTGCCGCCTTTTCCCTGAAGAGTATGAGGCCGAGTCAGCAGCGTCGGCCATCCTGGCCACCTGATCCCGGAGTTGTGCAATCTTTGCGTCCCTCTCCTTCAGCATCCGGTCCATGGCTGCGCATAGGCCGATCCGAGCTCCGGTGTGAGTCCGGAGGGACAAGCGAAGAGCCCCAAGGAGACGTGCTGCTGCGGCAGAGGAGGGGGACGAATAGGGAGTGTGGCATCCTGGTTTGTTGGTGTGGAGTTTGGGTCGTCCATAGAGGGAGCTCGGGAGAATAAGGCAGATATCAGGTTCCCACTGAAGTAGGGGTCAGAGGGTCCCACCGTGAACGCCAATTGTGGTGGATGATTTCTACCGGAGCCTTCCTTAACTGCTGATATCCGGACGCTGGCTATCGGTGAATGGTCCAAAGACTTGAGTGGTCCCTGCACAAAACGAAAGGGGTCCCCCTGCTTGGCTCATGTAACAAAAGGGTTAGTGCCCGCCAGTCGGTCGTGACCAACGGGGCCTCCGATGCTTAAGTTAGTCTCTTTTCGGGAAGGAAAGGACAAAAGCAAGTGCAGTGAGGCCGGAGGGTAGCTGTCGGAGAGCTCTCCCCGTGAACAGTACCCCTGGGGGGTATTTATAGGGGATGTTGGCTTGGGGCTCAAGAATGGCGCATGGGCTGCGCGTTATGGGCTCCGAAATAGGCCGAAACGACTGGTGGGATGGGTCAGTTGTATGGACGGGGGATCCGCGAGTGGGTGCATGAGTTGTCCTGTGTTTAGGTACCGCCAAAGGATTGGCCCTCCGGTAAAGAACCGGTCGGCCTGGGAGCAGGTTCCTATGCCACGAAGATGATGGCAGTGCTCGGCCGACTGGTATGGTGACCGGAGGTTGGCAGTGGGTAATACGGAGGATACTCTGGTTACCCTGTCTTGTAGGGGCTGGTCTTTACTGAATTGTTTCTTGCCGAAGGCCCATTGTACCGAAGAGTCGAGAATGCCGAAGAACCCTCAGAGCCTAAGGGTACATCTGGCGCTTAATAATGAGTCTGATCCCTTGGGGCATAGATCCGGCCACCACAATGCCCTTCCCAGCATTTTTCTAAGTCTTTCTGGTCCATGGGTGCCGAATTCCCACCCCCGGCAATGAATACTGTGTTCTCCGGAATCCCTCCACCACCGTCTCCAACAATCATCCCCCACCTATCTGTGGGAATACTGGATCCGCCCACCGGCCATCCCCTAGCCGGATCTAGTTCTGATATGGCCTCTATTATGGACAGAATGATGAGGGAGAAGAATGCATAAATTATCCTCCTCAAGGAGCAGGTTGCCAAGCTCAGCCAGCTGCCCACCCGAGCAACCTCTGCGACATCAAATTCTGGAGAGAGAAGCTGGCACAGACCCAGGAAGGAGAAGGTCAGAACGGACCTCCTGTGGCAGTCAACTAGAGAACATGTGGAAGACCCCGAGCTGCAAGAGCACGGCGAAACAACTCCAAGTGTTAGGTCCTTGGAAACGTCAGATAGGACTCTGTACGTGTATGGTCATGGGGTCTTCGTCCCAGTCCGACTAGAGTGACGCGACCAAACCCCTCAGAATCGAGGAAGGCAGCACCAGTGCAGGTACCGGCACTACACTTCCTCCTCGTCCTGTAGGAACGACGGGCGAGAGCACCGTTGGAACAGAAGAAGTCGAATCCCAGAACTCCCACCAGCAAATGCCCTTCGGAGCGTGGACGCAAGGCTTGGGCAGCTCAGCCCTAACACTTATTCCAGAATGATCGAATCGGCAACAATCTCTCCTGGGTTCCATCTTCCCAAATTTGTCAGGTATGATCCGAAAACTGACGCTTATACGCATCTTATCTAATTTCGACAGGTAATGTCCCTTTACACGACTGTCGAGACCATCATATACAAGGTTTTCCCTACGAGGCTGGGGGCTCAGGGCTCCCTTTCATTCAACAAGCTCCCATCAAGATCAATCTGGAGCTTCAGGGATCTTGAACGGGCATTTCTCGCTCGGTTTGTCACGAGCACCACCCAGAGAAAAAATGTTGGCGTCCTTATCAGCCTCTGGAAGCGCCTGGGGGAATCCCTCCAGCAATATGTTGACCGATACTGGCAATTTTACAATGAGATCCAAGACTGTGACCAGGGCATCGTGGCTACCTATTTTAAAATAGGCCTTGAAACCGACAGTCTGATCTTTTGGGAACTCGTGATCAATCCGCCAAAGGATAAGGACAATCTTATGCAATGGGTGGATAAGTTCTGCTAGCTGGAGGATCTTTTAGCCTATCGTACAGTCCAGTGCCCAACCGACCGATAGCTCCTGTCGCCAGGACCTACTCCCCGTCGGCAGGTAAATGTCGTAAAGGCCGAAGAGGTCCGGAGGCCAAAACTGGAGGACTATGTTGCCGAAGTAACTGTCTTCACTGAGCCAATTTATATGGTCCTCAAGCAAATCCGAGACCTGCCCTTCTACATACATACAGATCAGAAAATGGGCACCGAAGGCAACGACAACGGCCGAGCATTTTGCACTTATTACAAGGAAAATGGACACTATACCAGTTCTTGCCTGCCATTCAAAGCTTATATTGAGCTCCTAGTCCGCCAAGGCCACCTTGATCGGTGGATCGACATGCAGAAAACTCAGGAAGTTGTCCGATAGGCCAGGCCTCCAGCCGGAGCAGAGGAAAATGTCCCCCTGATTCCATAAGTGGCCAGTTAAGTATCCAGATACTTTTATTTCTAAAAAAGACTATTTATTCATGCTTCCCTATGGTTTCATTAAATGAAATTATTTACTACCGCCTGTATTTTCTTTTTGACTTGAGCCTTGGCAGGATTATGGGACATCCCCCCAGGAAAGGAAGGGATCGACACAAGGCACTCCCCTTTGGCATGAATGGAGGACCAGTCTGTCAAAGAAAGGTCACCTCTCAAGGTCCGATATCTCCCGGTAGGGCATAGCCCTGACAGGCGCCGCTTCGTGCGTTGATTATAACCTACCATCCAACCCTGCAGAGGCTGGCACCTCCTAGAAAACATGGCCCCGGCAGCCACCGTCTTCGGGCATTGATTATAAGCTGCAGGCCACCTCTCAAGGTCCGGTATCTCCCGGTAGGGCGTGGCTCTGGTAGGCGCCGCTTCGTGCATTGATTATAACCTGTCGTCCACCGCTACAGAGGACGGTACCTCCTAGCAAACATGGCCTCGGCAGCCGCCGTCTTCGGACGTTGATTATAAGCTGCATGCCACCTCTCAAGGTCCGGTATCTCCCAGTAGAGTGTGGCTCCGACAGGCGCCACTTCATGCGTTGATTATAACCTGTCGTCCACCCCTGCAGAGGCCGGCACCTCCTGTCAAACATGGCCCCGGCAGCCGCTGTCTTCGAACGTTGATTATAAATTGCTGGCCACCTCTCAAGGTCCGATATCTGCCAGTAGGGCATGGCTCCGACAGGCACCGCTTCATGCGTTGATTATAACCTATCGTGAAAAAACAGAGAATCGCGTGGAGAATATGTTATTGGGCGGCAATATGGTCCATTTGGATATCCAGAAATAAAGTTGTCTTCAATGAACAAGAGGCGTGCGCGGTAAGGACTTGCGAGGAAATGGGTAATAGGGCAGTTTTCTGGGCTAAAAATAAACTGCAATTGGATTGTTTTTGGGCTAATGCTGCAAGAGCAGATTTGGGGGTTCTGTGTCTTATAAGGTGATTTCGGTTTGGAGGGTGCTGGAGAAAAATCAGCTGGTTTTGATCGAGATCGGGGGGTTTTCAGGAGGCTTTTCATGCAGGAGGGGGGCCAGTTCGTGGGGCATTATTTCCTGGAAATGGGTTGAGTTTTGGGAGGTTTTGATGGGACAGGTGCAAGCGCAATGCTGGGGCATTGATTGGTAGTATGAGGAAAAATCAGTTGCTGTTGAGGGAAGCTTCAGTTTGCCGTGGGATTTTGGCTGAGGGTCTGCGATGCTTTGCTGGAACTGTTGCGTTGAGGAAGAACTTCTTTTCTATTGTTTCACTCGCCGCTGGTGGTTCGCTAGAGTTATCCGGTCGATATAATGGTTGTGCACATGGTTGTACGATATAGAGCTTGGTATCTGTTAGTGGGGGAAGTTACCTGCCGGTTTTCTGGGCTGCATTTAAGGCTGCGTTTCAGTTAGGGGTTACACTGGTTCAATTCAAGTTGTAAGGTTTTAGATTGCTGATGTTCATTGCTCAAAAATTTTGGTTGTTGCTGGGTATATTAAGTTATGGGGAAGGGGAAGGGGTGTTTGTTCGTTTTTCAAGTTCAGTTGCAGTTCAAGCTGGGGGGGTCCATGGGGTACCTGCTTCGTTGGGTATTTTCAGGTCGTGAATGGATTTTGGCAGATTTATCTGTTTGCTAGTATTCTAAACTCATGCTTGTTTTCTTATGTTGCTTAACCCCATGTAACATACAATAAGTGTATAAGCTAGTAGAGGCTGGTTCTGATTGTTGTTTGTGATCATATTTAATAAAATGTTCTTTTCAAAAAAAAAATAACATATCGTCCACCCCTGCAGAGGCTGGCACCTCCTAGAAAATATGGCCCCAGCAACCGCCGTCTTCGAACATTGATTATAAGTTACAGGTCACCTTTCAATGTCTGGCATCCTCCAGACCTCTGTCCCTCATTATGGGGCCATCTATTTATATGTCTGGCATCCTTCGGACCTCTGACCCTCATTATATGTCCGGCATTCTACGAACCTCTGTCCGTCATTATAGGGCCATCTATTTATATATTCGGCATCCTCCAGATCTCTGTCCCTCATTATGGGACCATCTATTTATATGTTTGGCACATTTTGGATCTATGTCCCTCGTTATGGGGCCATCTATTTATATGTCTGGCATCCTTCGAACCTCTGTCCCTCATTATGGGACCATCTATTTATATGTACGGCATCCTCTGGATATTTGTCCCTCATTATGGGACCATCTATTTATATGTTCGGCATCCTCCAGATCTATGTCCCTCATTATGGGACCATCTATTTATATGCTCGGCATCCTCCGGACCTGTGACCCTCGTTATGGGGCCATCTATTTATATGTCGGGCATCCTCCGGACCTCTGTCCCTCATTATGGGACCATCTATTTATATGCCGGACACATTTCGAACCTTTGTCCCTCATTATAGGTCCATCTGTTTATATGTCTGGTATCCTCCGGACCTCTATCCCTCATTATGGGACCATCTATTTATATGTACGACATCCTCCGGACCTCTGACCCTCATTATGGGATCATCTATTTATATGTCTGGCATCCTCCAGACCTCTGTCCCTCATTATGGGGCCATCTATTTATATGTCTAGTATCCTCCGGACATCTATCCCTCATTATGGGACCATCCGTTTATATGTTCGGCATCCTCTAGACCTCTTTTACTCACGGAGGCATCTTATTATATGCGGACTCCTCATGCTCTATCCCTTCGGATTTCTATTAATTATTGAGGGATCTATTCTCATCCGGTATACTCTGGACCTCTAATACGGACCCAAGGCACCCTTATCTATATACGACCCCTTTAGATCTCTATCATCCCGGCATACTCCGGACAAGGAAGAAGGTGACTCTAAACTGAGGTTCTTATTTCAGTATATTAATAGGTCAATACATCCAAATATTGGCATCCAGAAAGCAGAAATAGTTACATTATGATAGCTCCAGTATATGAGCTTCTAACGGGCCGATGGGGGGCTCCCTATCCGACAGCACAAGCGAAGGGATCATCGGAGCTAGAACAGACATGAAAGCCCGAAGGGGTGAATTATCCGGCACTCCCGCTATATCAAGTGCCCGTCTCCACGCCTTTTTGTAAGCTGCGTTAAAACCCCCTTATAGCCAACCTCATGAGCTTCAGGGCAAAGCTCGTGCACTTGCTGTCGATAGTCCGCATAGCCCCAGGCATCGGCATCAGCAACAGCCTTCTGGAGTTTCTCCTCGAATTCTTCCTGTGATTACCGAAGACTGTCTTCGGCCTCCGTGAGTTTCTTTTTCAACCGATTCTACTCTGTCGATGCCTCTTCGAGCTGCCAAAGGAGTAGATCCTTCTGGGCTGTCATAGGCCTGAGGTCATTTTCCGCCTTCAGAGCTCGACACTCCCATTTATAGGCCCTCCAGAGTGCAGCCTAGGTAGTTTTATGTAGCCTGGAGAAACACTGACAAGCTTGCAAAAGACAGAAGCGCCGTCAGTAAGTAAACAACAAACTTTGTTGAAAAAGGATCTATCACGACTCGTATTTTATAACAGTATTTCCAAAATTAAATTCACCATTTTTAATCGATCGATGGAGCTTGGGCCCCGATATATGATAATCTAGCGGTTTGGAGTGGTGAGGATCCCCGATATTGAGTTGGTATGATTTTAGGTTGTTCCGGCAATGTGCCGAGGGTCTTCTATGCCTATTATGACCTCGAAGTATTTTCTGAACGTGAGTAAATTATTCATGAAAGTTGTAGATAATCTCATTAGAAATCCAACGTAACTTGAATCATCTCAATCGAAGGCCGAACGAAGGAGTTATGGTCGAAATAAGGTTGTGTCTGCAATATTGCAGAATACCCTTGTCGACCGGTCGAGTGTGCCGTTGTCGACCGGTCGTGGTTTTACAGTAAGGTCTATTTTATGGTCTCGATGGTCGAGCGAGCCGCTGTCGACCGGTCGCCAAGTGTATTTTTCCTGCTGTCAGATTTAAGTGAGGGGCAATGTGGTCTTTTCAGGTGGGGCATATATATAGGTGTTTATGTACGTGGTGAGGGCATTTTGGAGCCCAGATTTCATCTCCTCTCCCTCTCCATCCGTAAGCTCTCTCTCTCCCTCTACAAAACATTTCTCTCCTCTCTCTCTCTCTCTTGATTTCTTGGAAATCCTTTGGGTTTTGTAGATTCCACCATTTATAAATGTCGATGAGGGCTCCCCGATCTACGTAATGACGGTCTCTGTTCGTGGTGGTATGTAGGATGTTTTCTGGCGACCTTGGAGCTCCGGCGAATCTCTGGTGGGTAAATGCTTAACTCCTATTAAGTATGTATATGTGTGTGTACATAGGTTCGATTTTGTAGCCATAGTATGCGTATAGCACCTTGTGATCTGGGGCTACATTATGATGGAATTGAGTGGTGATCTTGGGCCCACTAGTTGTTTAATATAATGCCCCTAGAGGCTTAGGCGCACTACGTGCTCGACTAAATTCCCGTGAGGAAAACGACTTGTATTTTTGGGTGGTTTGTAGGTTGGTTGGTGGCCATTAGAGTTAGGGGCCACTAAGTGTTCGAGGATTTGCACATGTGTGTCTTAGGGAATTGGACACTGTTGGATTATTATAGGACTTGTGTGATCGCGTGGTAGGTCACGTCGAGTCCGTATGATTATCGTAGAGTCCTTGGGGTTTGGACGAGCACTTATACTAGGCAAATTTTCCTCGACAAGTGTTGTGATAAAATGGGACTATTGGGGTCTTCTTGAATGCGTGGTCGTAGTTGGCCTGATGGTTGTATTTGACTTCGTCGAAGTCGGATGTTGGATTTGTTCATTTGGATGTCTTGGATACGTGTACGATCATTGATGTTGTTTGACATGGTTGTCTCCCTTGTATTGGCCAAGGTTGAGCTAGTGGTTCAATACACACAAATAAATGTCAAATATGGAGGATGTGCCCCACAAAGGCTACTCGTACTCAACCTTGAATCTATTACTTAAGAAACTTGTAACGAAAAGAATATGGTCGAGTAAGTTGACGAGATAATGTGGATTAAATGGTGACTCATATATCAAATTAAAAGTAAACTCATTCGCGTGATTTTTCGTAATGGTGTAGTTTTGAAAGTAAACTAATTCGCGTGATTTTTCGGAATGGTGTAGTTTTGAAAGTAAATCCATTCGCGTGATTTTTCAGAATGGTGTAGTTTTGAAAGTAAACTCATTCGTGTGATTTTTCGGAATGGTGTAGTTTTGAAAGCAAACCCATTCGCGTGATTTTCGGAATGGTATAGTCGGTGATGGTGATAGGGGAATTGTAATAGAAGGCATTCGCGTGATTTTCGAAATGTCGGATGGTCGCTCCATCCACGACATTGTGCACAATGGGAGTAGCATAGCCCTCCCAACGTTATTTGGGGAGTGATGTACCAAAAAGGGTAGTGTGCCGACAAGCCACTATGTCGGACTCAATCAAATACTTAAAGATAATGATAGTTGGTGAAGTTAGCACGGTAAGCTAGTGTTGGATATCTTAGCTTTGCTTTGGTTTAGGATCCTTAGTTGATCCTTGGAGTTGCTTGACCTTAGTGGTAAGGTTGGTTGAGTTGAGAGTAGAGGTTGCTTCGGTTGGAATCGGGATATCGTACCCTTTGTACTCACTTGAGGTTGAGGCTTGTGCTAGACACTCTTTGTTGGCGATACGCCTATGTCACTGTTGCCGTGAGTTAGGTTTATACTATGTGCACTTTGGTTTCCTTACTGTTCTAGTACTTTTACTTGTGGACACGTAGGCACGCACCGCATGTGCATGCTTGGTAGTAGTTAGGGGTTTTCTCACTGGGCTGTGGTTTGCTCAGACCCCCTTTCTTTTCTTTTTATAATCTGTGTTGCAGGGCTAGATGGACTTGGTGACTTGGAGTTGGAGTCAGCTGCTGGATTTTCTTGGGCTCGGCCACTTCAGTTTTAGTGGCCTCTCTTGTACTTTACTTTTCAGTTACAGTACTTTCAGTTCTAGTTCCTTTACTTTGTACTTGTAATTCTTTGTTCACTGTAGTAGTTGTAGTAGGACAGTACTTATACTTCACTTCCGCACTTTACTTTGTTGTACTTGTCCATTGTACTTCTCTGTGATGTAATGAGAAATTCAAATAAATGTATATGAATGGCAAGTAGTTGTATCCCCTGCTTATTATTAAAATTGTATTTCAAAAAATGGTTTGAAAATTCGGGGCGTGACAACTTGGTATCAGAGCTTTCGGTTCGAATACCTTGGAGCCGTGGGGAGACACATAGTCTCTATGGGTTTTCTTGGTTATTACATTATTCTTCGGTCGTGTCTGTGTACTTGATGTGCTCTATCGCATCATGACCTTGTGTCTTTGAGGTATCCTGTGTGTTTGTCTCCTTCCGTGAATGTTGAGTTTTTCCATCCTTTGGAAGTTGAGTATTGATCTCTTGTGGCAAGTCTAGTTGCCTTGCTGTATTTGGGTGCCCTTGTGTCCTCGTTCTTAGTGATCATGAGATATCTTTTGTGGTTATTGGTTGGTCTTAGGCTCCCATGTTTCGCTAGAGTTGAGATTGTGGTTTGTGGTAAGAGGAGACTTGTGGAAGTATTCGAGGATTGTTGTTGTGGTTATTCCTCGTCTTGTTGTTAGTAAGGCGGAATTTGGGCCTTGTTGGCACACTGTGTCGGGATTTTAGTGACTTTGGCTTTGGTTTGGTGACTAGTGGTGTCCCTTAAAGCTCGTTTAGTCTCTAAGTTTGGTCGTCCTTTTTTTGTCGGCGTGTCCACATCTTATCGGGAGTTGTCCCTTTTATTCTTTTGTGTGGCACGCGGGTTTTTCTCAAAGTTTGGTTGTCTTTCCATATTGGGATGTGAACTCTTGTATAGTCGATGGTAAAATAAGCGTTACCGAGATTTTCTAGTGTTCTTCTTTAAGGGGTATAACCCATAGGTCATATCTCTTCGCGAGATTGGATTAGTTGTGCTCGTTTTGGATGTTGTAGAATTCGTGATACCTTTGTACATTAGTTTGCGAAGTTTAGTTCGGACGTGACGTGCTATTCCATGTTTGAATTCTTATCTTGTGCGGACTTGGACCGGTTGGTCGTAAGAAGTTTGACATAGAGGCCCGTTTGTTGAAATTCGAGTTTAATACTCATGTGGAGGCTTGGATGCTACTCGAGAGTTGTTTGTCCTTCTCGTGTTCGCTCGGGTCTTCTTGATTGGATGGCGTTGGTTTGAATCATTCCTAGCACGACGGCATAGGTGATCCACTTGTGCAAACTTTTGGCTTGTAAGGGGTTGTAGGACCCTTGATGCCTTGCGTGTTCATTGGTGTGAGTCATGCTGGCTTGTCCCTTACCGCCTATCGACTTGTTGGACCATAGACGTATTTTTCCTCGGGTTAGGTTTGAGTTGCGAGTTCACCCTTGTGAGTTCATTTCCATTGGTAAATTCTTTTAAGTGACCGGTGTCACTTTGTGCAGTCGTTCTATCCCGATCTTGATGTGGACTGTTCTTGTAGAGACACCTGTATGCTTGTCGATTTGCATTTATTTTCTTTGACCCGATCGGTGTGGTGTGGTGTGAGGAAGCACATGTGAGGTATCATTGGGTTTCATATTTCTAGGCATGGTGTTATGACTCCTTTCCTTTGGTTGGTGTTGGCTTGGGCCGGTGTGATCCTTATTGGCAGTTTCTCTTCTTTCTCCTTGATGGACCATCTCTTTAGCAGTTGTGCTTTGAGCACAAGTGGTATATCCACTATGTGATGTTGAAACTCTAGTGGCGAAAAAGATTTCAACTTCCTCTTTTTGTTTCGTCTGGGGCATACTTTTGTACCATGTGTTTAATCGACCATAAGTTAATGGGTCTTGGAAATTTGGGAAGCCTCGTGTTCGATTGGCCGTGGGCCATGGATTGACATTT
>NMUG010006935.1:0-12325 GCA_002855965.1 Monotropa hypopitys
CACCCAAAGCACTATCGACCAATTCAAAACCATTCCCAAACATTTATACGGCCACGAATACAACAACCAACACCACAAAAATATTCCAAATTAATTTATGAAAATACGATGTGTTACATCCTTCCCTCCTTAAAGAATTTTTGTCCTCGAAATTTACCGAACAAGGAATACGAATTACGAACACCTCGGAGTGACCAGCAAGGTCCACGAACTCTCTGAACATCCACGCCTCCGCTGTGTTCCAAACAAAATACCAAACCAACTATAAACTCGAGAAACTTACTAGACCAACGATATGCGTCGAATGCGAACTACGATGAGCGAACGATTTCTTACTCAAATGATCTTGAACAAACCTTCCGTAATCCAATTTTGAAAACGAAAGGATAACTACAGATACGCCGATACGCCGATACGCTAATACCCCACACACGTAGCCACTCCCATCTTCCAATCCCACATGCATGCAACACAACACTCCACAACACATCACACACTACCTCGCGCGCACACACACACACATATCCTAGTGCTGTAACCGAATGATTTTGAAAATTTGTTTTGAGATGCGCTGGCTGGTCGCTCTTTCCAATTCAATCCTTCCACGTCATTCATACACCACGATCAACAAGAACACACTCACGCACACATGTTAACACCAAGGTATACAAGATCAAGCCCGAAATGATCATGAGCATGTCATAATACTCATACCAAGTCTATTAGGGATGACAATGGGGAGGGGCGGGAGTGGATATTACATTCTCCATCCCCGAACTAACCCTCCACCTCTATACCTTCCAATCCCCATCTGGGATAATTTCTAATCTCCATCCTCACTACAAATGGGGATCGGGGATATCTAAACGGGGAACGGAAATTCGAATCAATAATAAATGATTATTTAAAAAGTAATCTGTAAAAAAAGTCTGCATTATGAAATACCAGTCGAAATTATCAGATTGTCCCCCACATCGAATCCAAACTCTGGAAATATCTTTGCAAAAGAATTAACCAACTTACCAGATACACCAAAAAGTATCTCATTTAGAAGACATACAACAGTACTAGCCTAGAGACCGGTTCTATTGTACCAACTTTCTTTGCAATTTCTTTCAGCCGGACCTCAGAGACCAGTTTTCGTATGAAGCTGAAGCCCAGTGGAACATCAGCGATGATTGACAAAGACCCTTTACTTCTAGAATCTAGTCACAAGCAAAAACACAGAACCAATAAATTCTAAGCATAAATAAATTAATAACTCTATGCAAAGAAATCGAATCATAGATCTGAGCTGCCATTAAAGATAAACGTACAAGTCTAAGAATTCCAGCAAGAGTCGGGGTATTATATTGGATTAACTAATAACTCCAAGGACCATATAATTATGAACGAGTTTGGGTAAGTGACAAGCTCTACAAGACAAAGTTGACAATACAGTCACAATGAGTTTTTATCAATAAGGGTGGATATTATTTTGTTAGCTCAAACAAGGTACAAAAAAATGTTGCAAAAACAACTTCAAGGAGTAATAGCTCAGGTTACTCTTTGCAAGTTGAAGCCAATAGGCTGCCAAAGGAAGTTCACCAGAATTGAAAGAATTATTGATAGAGTATACAACTACTCCTCAAAAAAGATTATTTCCAAATGGAATCCACAAGCCACAATTACCCTTTCAATCATCAATAGATGTTATGAGACACACAATCGTAAATAACTTCTTCATCGTTAATTGTTAGAAAATTATTTTCCGACTCACCTAAAAATATATAAACAAACACCATTTGTTATATAAAACATAGCAATTACAGAAAAAATAACGAAAAGTAAAGAGCAATGAACAAGTACCTCCATTATCAAGGACCAATAACCAACTTTGAGCACACATTAAAGTGTCCAAAACCTTAGGATGAAGTCGATTTCGACTTGGACTAACCATTCTACCACTGGTGCTAAAAGATGACTCCGATGCAACAGTAGATATAGGTATTGCCAACACATCTCTACTAATGGCTTGCAAAGTAGGATACTTCAAACCGTTGGATTTCCACCATGCCAATATATCAAAATCATTGGTTCTTGATAACACATCCTCCTCCAAGTAATGCTCCAATTCCGATTTCAAATGCAAAGTCTTACCTTTCTTCTTTTGATGAACATATAAATCAAACTTAGAGAAGACATCTGAAGAAAAGACATAAGACATCCTTGCTTAAACGGTCACCACAATCATCCTTGTTTTTACCTTGATAAATTGTAAACAAGTTATAACAACTTCTTCGAATGTTTTCAACCATCCCAAGACCACATGCATCAAAATAATACTCTATCATCTTCATTTTGTACCTTAGGTCTAACACTGCTGCAACTCCCAAAATTCCATTATTGCTCCTAATACTTGTCATATTTGTCAACCATTTTGAATGCCATTGCCACCACCACATCATTATCACAACCAACCCATTCAGATAATTTATGTCTAATTTCGCACACATTCTCAAAAAAAAAAAAAAAAAAAAAAAACAAATTAGAAGTTAGATACTTAGTTCTACTAAACAACTCGGTGACTTCATAAAATATCTTCAATCTGTTACATATAACAGTAGCTAAGTTCCAATCATCAACATCTGAGCAACTTTTAAAATGAGAATCCTTGAGTTTCAATAGACTAAAGGTTGTCCTATATTCTATGACGGTTTGAAGCATTAAAAAGTAGAGTTCCACCTTGTAGGACAATCGAAAGACAATTTTCTACCATATGTAATGCCCAATTGGCGAGCGACATCCACAAATTTCTCCTCTCTCTGGAGTGACTGACCAATAAGCAACAATATCTCCAACTTTCTCAATTAAGGATTTAATGACATCTAAACCATCTCTCATAATTAGGTTCAGAATATGAGCAACACATCGTATATGAAACAAATTCCTAAACTATATATGATCACCGCCAAATTTTTCCAAGTGAATATTAATCATCGCATCATTTGTAGTACAATTGTCAACTGTCAAAGTTAACAATTTTCTATCAATATTTCACTCCAAGAACGTATCCATCAATACATCACACAATGTTTCTGCTGTGTGGACAATGAACACATGCAAATTTAAATACAATTAAAAAGCAATTATCATAATCGTTGAATATTTTAGCAAACTATACATAAATGAAGAACATACTAATAATATTAAGAAATTATCTTAGAATAGGGCATTGCAAATTCCACGTATCATCAATGAAGTGTGCCCTAATAACCATAAAAACTTTTTTTTAATTGCTAGATGTCCACATATCGGTTGTCAAGGAAATCTTACTTTTATTTTTCTCCGTAAGACACAATGTCTTCAACTTCCCATAAATCTTCATATTATCACTCTTGATAGTGTTACGCGATACCATCTTAAACAAAGGTTGAAGAGATTGACAAAGTCTCCTAAACCCAACATGGTCCACAATAGATAGAGAATATTCATGCATTATTATCATGGAAGCTAACTGTGTCCTAGCATTTTCTGGATCGAAACTAAAAGAGCTTATAGTTTTCTAATTTTCCATCTCCCATCATAACACCAGGCATTAAAGCCTTCTGCTTGGAATCAACCATTTTTCTCCTCAAACAAGAGTTAAAATGATCTTTTAAATGTGTTTTACCACTTTTAGGATCAACAAGAAGTTTTTTTTACTTTGCATCCAACCTTTATCAATCCTGAACCCTTAACTCTTACCCTATCAAAATGCTCCCAATGAACACTTCTTAAGTTAGTTTTAGGAAGTACTTCATCTCCATCAGAATTTATCTCAACTTCGTCTATAAAAATCGGATCTGATTCTGCTTGTGAGCTACCAAGAGTTGGTGGTCGCGGTTCATTAGATTGAACTTGAGGAGTTGATGTACTTTCCCTTACAGACATCCCTATCAGTCACAATGGTTTTGGATAGACCATACAAATTGACAATCTCAGCAAAGTATAACTTGACATCTCTAGAAGCATCGAATGTTTTGCTACAGGGAATAAAGTGAGCCATTTTAGAAAACCGATCTACTACCACAAGAATAGAATCATGTTTCTTAGGTATGCGTGAGAGACCTAAAAAATTCCATACTCACATCTTGCCAAGAGCAACTGGGAACTGGAAGTGGTATGTAAAGACCAGTATTCTGTTTTCTGTGTGTAGCTAATTGACAAGTATGACATTGACTCACTATTCTACCGACATCGTTCTTTAAGATTGACCAATAAAACTGACGCTCAACTTCTTCTATATTCTTATCACGTCCAAAATGTCCAGAAATGCCTCCAGTATGAACTTCCCATACTAAGAAATATCGCACTGATGTCCTTGGTATGCAAAGCTTATTTGTCCTAAACAGGAATCCATCCTGAATCTGGAATCCATCAGATATGTTCAAATTTCCACTATGTAATTCTAGAAAAATCTCCCCGAAGTCAGGACATGATTCATACTCCTCATTGAGTCTATCGAATCCTATAACCTTAACGCTCATGATCGAAAGTAAGGACACACGATGTCTAAGAGAGTTATATATATATATATGTATATATATAACACCAATACATATCTACCAAACTCACCAAATACTGTATGAATGGTGCCGACACTAACTCCTTGGAATGCTGGAAGTCCCAATCAAACCATATGTACGAACTAAAATATTCAGTAACGGTACAATAACAATGCATAATAAATCAAGTTGATAAATAAATGCCTTGTTCTAGAATATGCCCACAACCAAGATGATATAAACACACATCCGTATACGTCGAATACACGATGAATCAAACACACACATTCATACATCTTTGATAAAATGATTTAAATGGCATCCCTTTTGAACAATTCAAAAAGCATGATATGCAAACCACATGCATATCCACAGCCTTATACAACCGATCTACGATTATAGAATCAAATTTACGACTCTCCTAGGATTATATGAGAAACCCTAGCATGAAAACCCAAGAAAACTCAAATCAAATTACTCACATACCTTCAAGCACGATGATACATGGACCACACACCAACACATGCCTTGGATTTGCCTTAGAACCTTTGGATCTTTAAGAATCAAGAATCAATCTCTCTATATACATAAAACTTCCTCTTAGGGTAAAACTTCCTCTCAGGGTAACCTGATCTTCAAGAATTGTCTGGGTTACTGATAATTCAGATGTGCCCCACACACTAGTTACTGGTAACCAGACCTTTGGTTGCCAAGAGGACGAAGAGGTTACCAGTAACCACTTGGCACAAGAGCCAGTTTATTGATAACAAGTTGTGTTGCCCAAAAATGAATACGGGCCATGCCCGCCACTGAAACTCACCCAAAGCACTACCGGCCAACTCGAAACCATTTCTAAACATTCATACATCCACCAAGCGATGTGGGACCCATAACCACCCACTACAATCTCTCCCATCTAGGATCATTATGTCTTTCCTGTGGGCTCAAGATTCATCATTAAAAAAAATAAGTTGAGTCTTTTTTTTAACAAAAATTTAATGGGCCCTGTGTGAGTTGGATTAAAAATTTGGGGCCTCTATTTCCTATCACTACAAATATTTGGTGGCCATAAAATTGGGCTTATTTTGGGGGCGCCTGGTGGGCCTAGGCCCATGACTTCCCCTGGGTGTATATCTAGGGATGGTACCACAATTATACATTATTTTCCATGTCGACAAGATGGATTTTTGTTAATGCATTTTTGTGATGAAAAATGTGTTTATATAAAAGAGTGTAAAAATGCTCGTCAGCCTCTAGCAATAGGTAATAAAATATGGAGGTAATGACATTGTTATGCTCAATTACATATGGGATGGATGTATCTCTGTTGTATCTACACCTTTGTCAAGGTGTTAAGTTTTGGATGCGGTTGATTTATTTTAAAGAGTCCATGAAACAAAGCTTTTTGGTATCTTGCCGCCATGCTTGAAAATAATGGAGTCAAGTGTACGACAATTGTGAATACGAGACAAGCACGTATATTGTGCATATATGATATAGAACTTAGTTCTGTTCATATTTTCACCTCCCGGCTCCAATGCATAACATCAGTATGTAGTTTCATAAACACAGGAAATATATGCTGATTTCATGGTTAAATATTTTGAAGGCGTCGTACATTTTTTTTTGTTTCTGGGCTGATTTCATGTTGAGTTTTAATTATCTCCTTTTTCTTTTCGCAACTATCTTGCACCACCCCTTAGGATTTTGTGAACGGTTGTGGAATTTAAGATGACATGCAATTCCTTTTGTAATTTGTGTTATGATCCCACATAGCTTAATAAAGAGATGTGTATTAATGTTTATAAGCTCCTGACCACCCTCCCCTTGCAAATTGATTTTCAAGGGTGAGTTCCACCAAGGACTGTTACATTGTTATCATAGCAAACTTTTCCTTGGGGATGACCTTCGCCGCGGTTTGGTCTTGACCTCGTAGGTGACCCGACAGAGACACCGCCGTGGACATCGGTTCTGAAAGAGGGATGGTTTGTTATGATATCACATCGCCTAATAAAGAAATGTGTATTAATGTTTATAAGCTCCTGGGCACTCTCTCCTTGCAAGACGGTTTTCAAGGATGAGTTCTACCCATGGCTATTACAATTTGCATGGTTCCCCTTATCTTATTCTGAAGTTCTGACAGGTTGGACACAAGGGTGAACATTCTGAAGACGAATGGGAATACATAGAAGTGGGGCCTCCCGAGATTATTTGGCAGGGAAATGAAATAATTGTTAACAAGAAAAAGGTCAGGGTGAAGAGGAAAGATATGGACCAACAGATCAAAAAAGAGGTAATTTTAGATGATTATGGAGTACACATAGAGCTACACTATGGATAACAACGACATATACTTCAAGTGGCAAGGACTTCAAAACTGAAGATAATGAGGCAATTTGCAGGATCCAAACAGTCCTACGTCAAATCCTCTTCCTCCACAATCTAAAGCCTTTGCTGATTACAAGAATGGATTTGCAGCTTCTGCACAACAGTTATTGGATAATGTTGCTCAACAAACTCCCAACTTTGGAACAGAACAGGTATGCCTGTTGTGTCATCTTCTATACATATTCTAGTTATGCAACCTTTACGACAACTTTATAGTTGTGTTAATTCTTGTCGCACTTCCAGTCTTGAACAAGTGCTTTTCATGTATGACAGGATAAAGCTCATTGCCCTTTCCACCTAAAAACTGGGGCTTGCCGATTTGGGTCACGGTGTAGTAGAGTTCATTTTTATCCTGATAAATCATGCACATTGCTTATCAAGAACATGTACAGTGGACCCGGTCTTGCTTGGGAGCAGGATGAAGGGCTTGAGGTCTGTAATGAAGTCATTGCATGCTTGAAGTATCCTAATGATTACATTTGAAAATTTTGCACTTTGTTCATTGAAACAGTGAAGTCATTATAGCAGCAATTATTGTTATCACTTTCTATAATACAAGTGGTGAGATTGTGCTGTCTGCCATGTGTTACTGGAACTTTTTTGTTTTTATTTGTCTGTCCTAGACCCTTGTAACCAGAATATGTGATTACATGGCAGTGTTTCTTGCACGGTATGCTGCATTTTTGAATGGTTTTTATTTTTTCTTGATGCATTATGCTGCTTATCTTGCCAATGAATCACTTTTCTTTCTAAATATTCAATGGTGCTTGAACTGATGCCCAATGCAGAGTTATAATTTGCTTCCTTCTTATGTGGAGTATATTTTAATTTTCACTCGGTGGGTTTCTTCATTGCTGATGGGGATAATTTGCAACTTGTTTGTCTAAACAAGTCTTCATACATGATGTGCAAGTTGTTCATCCTTCTTATTTTTTGTGTTTTGTTGATTTCATGTTGTGCATACCTCTTCCTGAAGTCTATTGTTTGGTGTACAAGCTTGTGATAGGAGGGTTGTTCTGTTCTTTGACTCATTTTATATCAGACGTTCATCTCGAGATTCACGTTGATGGAGGTTCATTGTTTCGAACTTGGTTGGATTGGAGATAAAAGAATGCAATTTTGTATCCTACATGGTGCACACTTGAGAGTGTTTTGTTTTGACTCTCTTAGCATTTGTTTGTTTCTAGCCACTCTTAGTTTCATTTTTGTTTGTTCCACTTTTATAAAAATCTACGAAAAACTTGCTAGTCCTTTTGGTATGAAAGAATAATGCAACCATTTATTCTCATGACATATGCTTTCGGTACCCATTCTCTCTCCCCCCCACACACAACCCACCCCACCCCCACCTCACCCCCACCCCACCTCCCGTGGTAACGAATTTACACACGTTAACACTTAGTAAGTTCGCGGAGTTATATTTTTCTTGTGGCATTGAAGATCTCCGGCTGATAACTGTTGTTGCTGAACAAGTTTTCGGCTTGCAAGCAAAAGTACGACTAGAATGTGGATGCACTGATGCACACATTAGGGGTGAACTTCTACACACTGGAGCAAAGCCAAAGAAAAGGCCTGTACATTTAAAAGGCCTAAAATAGGTAACCTATTCATCAAATCCACATCATTAACGGAAGGAAATCTTTTCAATCCATGAGCAGGTTCCTCAACACCTTGGAATGTCCCATTGTTGTGCTCCCTCCGAAGAAGGCACGTCAAGCATAAAGGCACTTACGACCATGCCTTCTATCTCTAGTTGACAAAGTTGTCCCCCACCACCAATGCCAGACACCGACTGTATCTTTCTACAAAATTGAATGCATCCCAAAGCAGTCAAGCACCAAACTTTGCATAATGGATACCACTTTACAGGAATTGATCAACGTTATCTGCGCTCATGCAAAGATAATACGGTAATACCATTTCAAATATGTATGATGCCTTCTAATAAATTTGTTGAGTGGCAATAATATGATCCATATCCAATCCTGCACTATCCTCCTCAAACCAACACCCTAAAAGAATCTCTCCTTCCCCGCTTAGATGTGTTAAAAAGCTTCCTTGTCTTCCGCAATACAAAAAGTAACAAGAAATGTCTATGTGCACCACCTTTGATGCCAAAACTTAAAGTCTGTTCTCTGCCCACTTTGAGGTTAACCACCTATGAAAATCATCCCACAAAACCTAAAATTTATTTGGGTAACTATAATATTTTTGGGGGTGAAGATAACTGGATCTAATTTGCTGCAGCAGCTGCTGTCTGCATGATTGTCGTGCTTCTAATTTCTTTCTTGCCCATGTACCTCCATCTCTTGTTAATGACAATCTACCAAACTTTAGAATCTACAAATTAATAACCTTTATTCATTTATCAAGCTTACAAAATGCATCTCATGGACTCATGGTCTTGCAAACTTTTTTCTCTTATTACGTGCCTTATATTTCTGGAATTTTTGTTTTCCCTCACCACGTTTATTAAATATAATAAGCTTGCTAATGTTAAACATGTTATTACCTCTTGAGTTCTTTCCCTTGCTTAGAAAAGTTGAACTCCTTGGACATTGACGTGCTTTGCCGATTTTTGACATTTGTATCAGGCAGAGATCTTGAACTAAAACAGTTAACTAGGGATGGCAACGGGGCCGATTGGGATCGGATACCACTATATTCGTCCCTGTTTCCCAAACCCCATACCTGTCCCCATCCCCGTTCCATTCTACGAGGAATTTTTTTACCCCTCCATCTCCGCCCCGAATGGGGATTGGGAATCCAAATGGAGATTCGGATATCTGAATATTTTTGCTTTTCTTGTTGGGAAAATTTAAAAAAAGTTTAAAACAAAACTACATTGCAATATTATAGTTTTACAAACTCTAAAGCATACAAATATACAAATATTTACCGATGCATGACATACATTCAAGGAAATTATACAAGCAAAACAATAATATTGGCTGCAGGAAATTTGACAAAGTAATTGAAAAATTCTCACATTCAAGAAAGACACCAACACAATAAACCCAAAATCCTACTGCAAAACAATATTACTAGTGTATTGTATTATATATAATATGGGTGAGTTAAGTTATATGGTTATGGGTTATGCGTATCGGGGTTGATACGGGGAACGAATATACATCACTTCATCTCCGTCCCCTCCCCGATTTTTTTAAAAACAGATCCACAAATCTGCACATCCCCCCCAAAAAATCTCCAAATTGCTGATCCATTCAAAGCGGGGAACGGATCAAATTTGGACGAATTGGACGTGATGCCCATCCCTACAGTCAACTCCCTTTCCTATCAAGGTCTCTCTTTTGAAAGTTAGTTGTAGATGCTGTCCAAATAGCATCCACCTGTCCTTCGTAGTATCAAATACTTACTCCAGTTTCTATATGATGCTTCAATCTGTTAAGTTATAGGTGTGTTTGTGTAAATAGTTAGGAGTTAAGGGGCCTTTGTGTATTTATTCTTTTTTTTCTTTTTACCCTTTTCTATATATTTGTTACATATTGTAATAAATTGTGAAAAATTGGTATTTAAAAGAAAGGTTTTACCTTCGAACATGGTATCAGAGCATCAAACCCTAGTCGCGAACCCTTTTTTTTGGCCGACCATTTTTCTGGCGTTAGTCGCCTCACACCTCACTCTCTGGAATTAGTCGCCAAAAATTCATCCCTCGACAGTCGCCTCTCCAGTTCGCGAAAGATTTCTCGCGGAAAGTCATCCCCAGCCACCGCTGTCCTTTTTCCGTCCAGAGTCGGTCATCTCCTCCGCTGTCGTCGGCGCCTCTTGTGGCATTTCTCCCCCTCACCGATCGCCGACCGTTCGTTGCTCGCCGATGCGTCTTTTTTGAAACCCGCGCTTGGGGTGAAGAATTTAAGTTTGTTTACGATTTCGATTTGTGAAGAAATTGAGTTCGTTCTCTTGTGGCGTTCGTTCGCGATTTCTGTTTCGCCCATCGACGACCATCTGTGTTTTGACCTTCGCGCCGCCATCACCACCGTCGCCCACCTCCGGCGGCATCAAGCCACACTCGCCTACTTCCGGCGAGCCTTTCGGTGAGTTTCCCAGTGCTTGCTGTCCTCCGGCGACCACTTCCATTCCGTCCATCGCCTGACCTTCGCCGATCTCCTGCGACCTTTGGCGACACCATACGATCACGAGTGAGCAAAATATTTTTGGTTCTGTGAAAGTGTTGGCGCTGTTTTGGTTGTTTGCTGTTCGAAACTGTTTTCTTCATATTCATCGTTCTTTGAGTTAGTCATTTTTATCAGTAGAGTGTTCAATTTGGGTATTTGCTGGTTGCTGCTGTTGCTATATTTGGGTAAGAGGTTTTAAGGCTTTTTTGGCTCCAATTTTGGTATTTTGTGATTTGATTTGGGTACATAGCCCTTGTCATCAGTGGTTGATTGCTTGTGGATTATTAAAACTTGAGGTCCAAATTGATTGAGTTTTGTTAATTGTCCGGTATTGTTTTTTCTCGATTGTTATGACGAGTAATTCTAAACATATTTCAGTCGGTCCTTTTTCTCAAGAAGAGTTACAAACTCTTTTTTTTTTGAAAAGCAAAATATTATTATCAAAAAAATACAGCCAAGCAGCAAACCTGCAAAAACAGCAACAGCCGCAAAAACACCCCCCGCTAAAAAAACTGCTAAAAACAGAAGCCCCCGCTATCAAAAACCAAAATCAAACCACCAACAGCCTACCAAAAAAAGAAAAAACCACAACAGCCCCATACCACAACAAAATCAGATCATCAACAAACTCCAGGATCACGGCTAACATTCTCTGCTCTAAGACAATCATCCTTCTCTTCAAGGATAGCTTTCAGAATTCGGGAATCATCAAAACCTTCAAAAGAAATGCCTAACAGCTCACCCACCTTCTTTGTGGCCTCGACCTCGCAAAGTTCGATACTCCATCTACTGCCGCTCCTTCCACTGCTATTGACTTCTTTGCCTACAGAGGTATATATGCAAGTGCTTCTTCTGCCACTAACTATTCTCCTTGGATAATAGATTCTGGAGTAACAAATCATGTGACAACTTGTTCATCTTTCTTTGACTCTTACTCTACATGTTCCGGTAAGGATAGGGAGTCGACCAAACTAATCAAGTAAGAATAATCAATTCACCAATGTATATAGAGGATCGGAAAGGGTAGACGGTGTTCAATGTGATTTGGCGGATTGTGTAGGTATAAGCTAAATCGTGAGATTAGCTAGTGGATTCGAGATGGTATTTGGCTTGCTGTGCGATAGTTGATAACGGTATCACTAGATACGAGTCGTGCCATATTGACATGACATGGTTGAGGTTGAGACCCTTAGTCTTTACGGCGTTGTTCTAGCGTGCGTTGTTTGGTTACGCGGTAAAGGGATACTTGGTGAAGAGAGGTTGTTGGCCTTG
>NMUG010006936.1:0-12326 GCA_002855965.1 Monotropa hypopitys
CGTCGTGGTCGTGATTGAGATCCTTGGCCCCTACGGTTTTGCACTGGTATATGTTGCCTAGTTATGTGGATAGGGGTACTTAGTAAAGAGAAGGTTTGACTTGTGTTGTTATTGACCTTGAGCAAGATTGAATGGTTGGGTTATCTCTTGAGTTTCACTTGCGTACTTGTGTAGATAGAAGTCATGGTTAGACTTGTGAGTCTTGGTTTGGGACAGTGACTTGGTAGTGGTATTTGAGATTGTGAGAATGTTGGCATACTTGGGATTGCATCATAGGGATTCACGCCACTTGCACATGTTACCATAATTGCATTTGCACTTGATATGTGCATATTTGCTGGGTCTTTATGACTCAATCTTCTTTTTACAGTTTTATGCATGTTTGTATTATTTGGTAGCTTGCAGTGGGAGTTGGAGTTAGCTTACTCTACTTTCTTTCGGTGAGGTGCATATCATGTTATTTCATTTATGCACTATAGATGTCCCCTCTTTTCCCCTTGTAGCCTACAGGCATCCCCCTTTATTTAAAAGAATTGTTTTATCATTTCACCGCAAGCAAGTTTTTATGTAAAGATATTGTATGTACTTTAATTCCAAGTGAGTTCCAATTGTAAACGATTTGTAAGGAGGTGGTTTTTCTATTCACAGCCCCTTATGATGTGATTTGATAAATGTGGTTTCTTGTATAATCATTCTTTTAATCTTTTAAAAAAATGGTTTGAAAATCCGGGGCGTGACAACTTGGTATCAGAGCTTTCGTTCGAAAACCTTAGAATCTTGGGAAAACTTTTAGTTTCAATGGGTTTTTCATGTGCTTTCCGTGGAGACGTTTTCTTGTGTTTACATGCATTGAGAGTTGCATGGCATTAGTATGTCATTGTTTGAGGCATAGGAAGCTGGCATTAGTATGCCCTTTTTTAAGGCATAGGAAGTTGACATTAATATGCCCTTGTTTGAGGCATAGGAGTTGGTGTGGTACTCGGATGAGTTAGTTTCCGCTGAAATATTAGAAATCCCATATGTGGCTAGGCATGTGCGTTGCGTATATGGTTATTTTCCTAGCTTGCGATATGGTTTGTGTTTGGATATTTATGAGCATAATGTTATTGCGGTTCATGTATTGAACATGCTGTTTGTGTGCTTGCTAGGATCTATTAACGCTTGTTGCTTCGGTTGCCAGTGTGGTTGGTCGTCATAGAGACCGTAGAGCTCGTCGGGAGCATCAAGAAGTTCCGATGGAAGAGGAACACGTCGAAGTGGGTCAAGAAGAAGCAGTAGATCCGAGATTGTTTGTGAGGCAGCTTGTCGAGGCCATGGTTGAGGCCACCAGAGCAGTTCAAGCCCCTGGGGCTAGGGGTGTTAGCCATGTGATGGAGGCTTTGCATGAGTTCCGTGCTATGAACCCTCCTAGTTTCAATGGAGAGGGTGAGCCTATTGAGGCCAACATTGGCTTTCTGGGATTTGTAAGGCATTGGACACCCTTCACATCATTGAAGACGAGTTGCGAGTATCTTTTGTATCATATCAGTTGGTTGGTGAAGCCGGAGAGTGGTGGAATTCCATTGTTGAAGCCAAGAAAGATGCGCAGAGGTTGGCTAGAGTTGCGAATCCGGGATTAGTGGATGAAGATGTTGATGCTATATCGTGGGAGCAGTTCATTTCTACCTTCGAGGATCAGTATTTTCTGGAATCTTTTCGCGAGCAGTTGGGGATACAGTTTGAGTTGTTGCAATAGGGTGACATAACGGTCTCCCAATACGCGATCAAATTCCAGTCTTTGTCCCATTTTGCTCCAGAGTTGGTCAGTTCGGAGGATCGCAAGTGCAAGAGATTCGAGCGGGGTCTTCGTCTCTCCATCCAGAGACTCATTGTTGGGCAGTGCATTCGTTCATTTGCCATCATGCTAGATCGTGCCAGGGCTATTGAGTCTATTTGTGAGGAAGAAGTGAAAGAAGTTAGAGTGTGGGAGCCTCGTTGGCAATCATTTGTTTCAAATTCTACGTCTTCTTTAGGCAGTCTTGGGAGGAAGCAGCTTAGAGATCATTCTCATTTGCGCAGCCAGCATGGTTCTCGGTCCATCGTCTGTGTTGGCGTTGCAGAAGAGCTACCCATGAATCATATTTTTTGCCATAACTGCCAGCAGGAAGGGCACTACCGGTCTAGGTGTCCCCCAGGTTACTTGTTTCGAGTGTGGCCAGTCAGTGCGGTGGGAAGAATTTGCCCACAGAGGAGCGGCAGGAAAGGAGAGATGTCAGTTGGGCGTCACTCGTCGGCTGGGCTAAGAGTTAAGAAGCTCCAGCAAGGGAGTCAGAGTCAGCATTATCATCAATCGTTTGCTTCCAGACCTCAGTTTGAGAGAGGAATCAGTTCCAGAGGTGCGCATCAGAATTCGATTCAGAAAGGCAAATGACCAATGGAGCAGATGACTCGTGGCAGAGTGTGTGCAATTGCTACGACGGATCCCCAACTGTCGGTTTTTTCGTCTTAGTAGACATGTTTTGTATTTGCTTGCCTTAGTTGTATTGCGTGTTGTTGGGATTGCCATCTTGTGGTGTTTGGCTAGTAGCATTATGAACTCGGTTTGAGGCTATGCGTTTTATTTTAGATGTTGATCCCTTGTAATCATTGTTGTATTAGTCTTCTCGGTTAAGACTTTCGTTGCTTAGTTTGGATGTTCCTTGTCGCAAGTTCCTTACTCTTGTACTTCACACATTGGTACATATATTATTTTGAGTTGTGATCTCACCTCGGTTTAAATTGTGGACGAGTTGTGTTGGTTGTCTTGTGCCACCTTGTGTTTTTTTGTGATGGCCAAGCTTGGTGTTACTCTCTACTTGATTGATCGACATGTCTGTTTCAAATCATACTTGCTTCCTTAATATTTCACATCCTTGTATCCCAAGCGTTGGGTAGATGATTAGATACTTCGGGAACGAGTAATTGAGTCGGTTATTCTTGCACCTTCAGTGTGGAATCGACCGCGTGTGTATTTCTTTGATTGTGTGGTATAAGGATGACCCTATAACTTAGGTTGAGAATCGTGTCCGGTCGGCACCTCTCAAACTTAAATTGTAGTGGTCACTTGATTATCACATTGGGTGTGTGCGTGGGGATGTGTGTGTATCCGCGGGTAGGGTGACAAAATTGCAAAACCGTTTGTGTGCGAGTTTGTAGAATAGTAATGGAGTGTTAACGATTGTAAAACCGATTCTTCCACGTTGTGGATATTGTTGTAAGACGATTATTGGTTTCTAGTTCTTGAGGAGACAAATCCCTTATAGGATCCTCCGTCCCGTTGTACCTTTGGCAAAATTAATTCTTATATCGGCGTGTCCCTTTTGTATCGGCGTATTCCTTTCGTGTTAGTGTGTCCACATCGTATCGGGAGTTGTCCCATTATTTCTTTTGTGTGGTGCGCAGGTTTTTCGCAAGTTTGGCATTCCTTGGTCATGATCATTGTTCCTCTAGCCTTAGTTAATTTCGGGGACGAAATTCTTTTAAGGTGGTTGAGGCGTAACGACTCGTATTTTCAAATTATGTTTCCGGAATTTAATTCGGCATTTAAATCAATTGATGGATGTTATGTTATCAAGTTGGAGTGGCTAGAGTTCCCGGTAGTGAGTTAGCGTCGTCTTGAATTGTTCTAGCAATGTGATGAGGGTATTCTAGGCCCACTATGACCCCCAAATATTCTCTGAATCTGAAAATATTCTTAATCAATGTCGTAGAGAATTCAATTACGAATCCAACGCAACTTGAATCGCATCAATCGGAGTTCGAACGAAGAATCGAGGCCCAAAAGATTCCACCTTCTGTCTTCATTCTCCAACTACTGGGAATAGGGTTTCGGATTACCGGGAATAGAAGTAGAAGTTGCGGGAATAGGTGAGGAGAAGGGGGAGATCTGAACCCCCAATTACCGGGAATAGAGAGAGCTTGTGGGAGTTGGTTGCGGGAGTCCAAGAGTTAAATTTTTCTGTTGTTGAGATTTTTAGTGCAGCGTGTTGCAGGCCAAATTTAACCCCCGTACTTTTAGAGAATCGAAATTCTTTATTCATTAAAGTTGTAGACAATTAAATTGTGAAAACAATCCAATTCGAATCAACTCAATCGGAGTTCGCATGAAAATGTTATGGCCGTTCTATTGGACAGCATTGTCTATGAAAATCTGTCAACGAACAACACTTCGAACTTCCGGAAATACAGCCCTCTTCTACCGGAAATTCAAGACTTGTCGGGTTTTAAGTGAAGGGAAATTATGTATTTTGACCCATTGAGTATATATACTCACTCTTGGTCATTCTAGGGCATTTAGCAAACCATCTTCTTCTCTCTCTTCGGTCTACACTCTCTCACTCAAATGCTCTCACTTCTCTCTAGAAGTTCACCCTCCTCCCAAGCTCAAATGGAGTTGAGCCTTTGAAGAATGTTGATCCTCCCTCCTAGAGCTCTCTATTGATGTACATATCTTCATGGGTTGTGAAGACACCCTCACCTAGGGTTTTCTACATGCTTTAGGCCTAAGGTAAATATGCTCATATCTTGTGTTTATGTGGTTGTGTTAGGCCACTAATTTTATTTGCAAGATTAAAATCAAAGATTTTCTCTAAAACCCATGTTTTGGAAATCATGAAATTCACATGTTTGATTAAATGAAATTGGAATCATTCTTGCATTGGAATAGAGTGTTCTTAGTGATTGCGAGGATGTGTGATAGTCAATTTGATGTCTAGGACTTGAAATTGAATTGTTGAAGTTTGATGGAAATTGGGGGTTTTGTCCTAGGAGTATAAATTAGTGGAATTGAGCGGTGATCTTGTGCCCGCTAGGTGTTTGATAGAATATCCGAGGGGCTTACGAGTATAATTCATGATTCTATAGATTTGCTATGTCTCGGTTAGACCTTTGTGTGTGGTCTTAGAAGGATTGGGAGATCTTACCCAGGCCCTTGTATGTGGCCTTGAACTTATGGGTGATGGATTGGATGTTGGATTAGGTGCCCTTGGTGACTAGGACCCTTGTGTGCTCTTGTGCACTCTAGGTGTTTGGTAAAATGCATTGGTGAAGAGAATTGGGTATCCATGTGTGAATTCGTCACACTAGACTAGGGAACACGTTCCTAGGCTATCGATATTTGTAGTAGAGATGATTAGGTGAATTCGCCACCCTCGATTTGGGAACTCGTCCCTCGTAGTCAAATTCGTTCCCCTTGATGGAGAACTCGTCTCCTTCGACTCGTACTTGAAAACATACTCAATTCACCTATATTAAACAACCAAAAAATCAACAATAAATTCGTGAACTCGATGACTTAGTGACCAATCAATATGGTCTTGGAATATTTGTGAAGTAGTGCATCCCTCATGGCATGTCGTGAGTTGGTGTATTCCTCGTGACACCTCGTACTTCGGTGCATTCCTCGTGGCACCTCGTGTGACAGTGCATTCTTCGTGGCACTTCGTGAGTGGGTACATTTCTCATGGCACCTCGTGTAATAGTGCATCCCTCGTGGCACTTCGTGAGCAAGTCAACCCTTGAACTTGTCAAGGCGACTTTAAATCGATCCCGGGCTCAATGGTTTTCCAACTTGGTTTTCAAAGTGATAGTCCATGTTTGTTGTAGGCCGATCCTTTCTCGTGGGACGGTTGAGATTCATGTGACCTTTTAAAATGATAGTCCGCGTTTGGGGTAAGTCAGTCCTTATTTAGTGAGGCGGTCGATACTCGTGTGACTTATTTTCAAAGTGATATTAAGCCGGGAGTCGAACAAACTATTAAAGCAAGATAAATCAATTCACTAATGTGTACATGTTATCAAATTTGGTTTGATGAATTGGGTGGAAATAAGCTAAGTAGTGGAATTAGCTAGTCATTGATATTTGGCTAAGTCGTGGAATTAGCTAGTGGTGGACGTTAAGCTAAGTTGTGGAATTAGCTATTGGTTTTGGATACGGTTTGTGGTTTGTGTACGATAGTTGGTAGCGGTACCCCTAGAGATGGGTTGTGTTCTTGGGAGTGTCCTACCTAGATAATGTGATAAGTTACCATGTGATCGTGGTCGTGATTGAGATCCTTGGCCCCTACGGTTTTGCACTGGTATATGTTGCCTAGTTGTGTGGATAGGGCTACTTAGTAAAGAGAAGGTTTGACTTGTGTTGTTATTGGCCTTGAGCAAGATTGAATGGTTGGGTTATCTCTTGAGTTTCACTTGCGTACTTGTGTAGATAGAAGTCATGGTTAGAATTGTGAGTCTTGGTTTGGGATAGTGACTTGGTAGTGGTGTTTGAGATTGTGAGAATGTTGGCATGCTTGGGATTGCATCATAGGAATTCACACCACTTGCACATGTCACCATAATTGCATTTGCACTTGATAGGTGCATATTTACTAGGTCTTTATAACTCAACCTTCTTTTTACAGTTTTATGCAGGTTTGTATTATTTGGTAGCTTGCAGCGGGAGTTGGAGTTAGCTTACTCTACTTTCTTTCGGTGAGGTGTATATCATGTTATTTCATTTATGCACTATAGATGTCCCCTCTTTTCCCCTTGTAGCATACGTGCATCCCACTTTACTTAAAGGAATTGTTTTATCATTTCACCGCAAGCAAGTTTTTATGTAACGATATTGTATGTACTTCAATTCTAAGTGAGTTCCAATTGTAAAAGATTTGTAAGGAAGTGGTTTTTCTATTCACAACCCCTTATGATGTGATTTGATAAATATGGTTTCTTGTATAATCATTCTTTTAATCTTTTAAAAAAAATGGTTTGAATATCCGGGGCGTGACATTATGTGCTAGGATTGGGCTTTGATTTCATTTGAGGAAAACGTCTTAAAGGCAAGAAAAATCCAACAAGTCAGGTGAATCACTACATGACTTCGTTACTCGTGTTTTATGCTTGCTTGCTCTTTTTTGAAAAAAAAATCTTCACATCTATTGAGCTCAATGATACTGTAATTGTGAACTTTTAAATGAAAATGGAAAGAGCATATAAATCCCTCTTATTATGCATGAACAAACAATCAGATGTTTTGTTTGATTATCGGTACATACATGACATGACCACAGAAAAAGGACTGTACATGGTGGCCGAGATGCTGGGGCGGGGTCTGATACCAACAGGACATGGATGGGTATAAGGTTGGGATCATTACTAGGTGGTCATGGATGATATCATGCCACTATTGATAAATCAAGTGTAGCTCCCTTCATATTGGTACTGTGGTTGGTTATTGTTTGTTGATAATCAGATTAATGAGAGCGCGATGTCACTATACATTGGATGCAAATATGGATCATGTCTGAAAGATGCCGAAAATCTAAAAAATGGTTTGGTGAGCCAATAATTATGCAACTTTGGACTATTGAGCCACTATTTCTCTAACAACCGTCCTAATTAAATTCCATCAAATGAATTATTAAGGATGAATTCATATTTTATGCTAATATAAATGGTTGCATGTTAATAGATATTATTATGCAAGAAGTGAAATGCAAGGTAGAAAGGGTGTTGAGTCGTATATGATTTCCATTCGAGAAATATGGTGTGTTGCATTATGAGGGATGGTTTTGTTGGATTTGCATGTTCGGTGTAAGTCCTCGGTGTTTTAGAAGCCATTGAGTAGGAAAATAGAACTCTTGTGGTTAAAGTTGGTGTTAATGGCCTTAAATGTGGGAATCGTTTGGAAGTCTTAGGAGAGACTTGGGAAGGTCGAGGATTGATGTGTTGGTGTTATTTGATGTATACATTATCGAGTAAGTGTTCGATGTTTAGCGGCATTTGAAGCCTAACCTATTTGAGAAAATCGATAAGTGGTCGAATTGAATTGAGATTGGATGTTGTATCCTCGTAAGACGTTTAGAGGTGTTTTCGGTGGAGTTCTTAATGCCTTTCGGTATTTAAGTTTATGAGGAAGTGTTTGACGTTGAGTTTCAGGTGTAAGGTAGTAAAAAAGATCGAATTCGGGCATTTTTGGGACTCATCTGGACCAAGGTCGGGGGTCATCTGGATGAGGGTGGCAAAGGATCATCTTTGTTCAATAGTAAAGCTTGTCCGGACCAGGGAAATGGTCGTCTGGACGAGAGTGACATGGAACTAATTGTTCGGTTGAGAAGTGGTTTGTCTGGACCAAGGGTCTTGGCCGTCTAGACGTGGGGGTTCGTCCACATGAAGGTTCAGCTCGTCCGGACGAGGGTGTCGGGCAAGTGAGGAAAATTAAGGGTAATTTGGTATTTTCATCCCCCAATTGTTTTGAAACACCCCAAAATGTGTTTTAGGGTAAGGGGTCCGACTTTAGCTCCCATTCTCATATTATTCCAAAGGAGAGGGAGAGAGAGAGAGAGAAGAGATATCCTCCTTGATTGTTTGGCGAATAGAAGTCCTGGGAACGATCCGAGACTGGTTTTGGAATCCTCGAAGACTAGAGATCATTCTACAAGGTATATTTTCTTCATCTCATTTTTGATTGGCCATGTATGTAGGAATTGATTTGATATTCCCGTTATAGATAGAGTTTGGTGTCATAGTACATGTAAGGATGGGTTGGTGGTGGTGTTTAGAATTAAAGATCTAGGATTTTGTAGGAGAGATTATTTTTGGGTGTGATCATCTTGTCTCGGTGGTGTAATTGCTCTTGTGGGTCTTGTATCATATGAGTATTGAGTATTGGAATCGATTAGTCATGTAGATTTAGAAATTATAACCGGGATGCTTATGGATGTTCGATTCATGGTGTGTTTGTCGTGAGTGGTTGTGGTTGTTTATGGAATTTTGGGTGTGATCATATAAATGACCTAGTGATGTTGTGGGTTCATTTATGTGTTGGGAATTCATGAATAGTATGAGTGAAGGTGGCATAGTGAGTCAGAGCATGTGGTAGAGTATCGTCGTTATTCAATCTAATTACTAACATGCGTTGTTTTTTGTACCAATTTTTATTATTGTAGTTGGTATAAGTAATCTGGGGAGAGAATTTCAATGCTCTGAGGAGATAGCATCGGCATTGTTCCTTCGGTATTTCGGTGAGTTTGGTAGATATGATATTTAGTGTTATATATATGCGAACGTATATGTAATTCTTTAGAAAACAAATAAAACGTTAATAAATTATGCATGATTGTTATAAGATGTAGTTTAATGAACTCAAGAAAAAATATATGCGTGTGTATGTGCCATGAGTGTTAAGTAAGGAAAATATTGGAAAAAACTCAAATAAGGAAGGACTTGGTTATGTGTGAGTCATTGGCATGAAATATGATATTGATGCACGAGTGTGACATTCATATGATTCAGTGAAAATATGAAAATGGTCATCATCGTGTTATGGTGCGTGAGTTTGCATAATATGATGCATGTATTTTATATGATGTGGTTATGAATCCAAACGTTCATAAGTGGTGTTTTGATTTGCATAATAATAACATGCATGGTGGATGTGTGGCGAACAATATGAGAATAGTAATCAATAGTGAAACGATTAGTGGTTACTCATAGAGTTGAGCTTAATGCCAAATACTTTCTGAGCTCGGCAAATTGACATTTTATTTAAGAGCTGGACATAATGCCAAATTGACATTTTATGTAAGAGCTGGACATAATGCCAATGTATTTACAAGAGTTGAGCATATTGCTATTTTTGTTTAAAGAGTTGGGCTAGATGCCAAACTATTTTCAAAAACTCGGCTTGGTGCTATTTGATTTCAGAGCTGGGCATGATATCATTTTATGCATAGTGTTGGGCAATTATGCCATTTTTTGTGAAAGCTATGCGTATGTTGAGTTGTAAAGGTGTAAACCGTAGAGGTATAAATCCTAAATGGTGTAAATATGTGGAAGTGCTTGTGAACATGAAAATCGTTTGAGTATGAAAATTCACTAAATAAAATAAAATGCATTGGATAAGTCTAAAGGTGGTTCTTGTATTGATGCATGTTCAAAGAGTTATGGTTAAGCCCAAAATAGGGCCATATTGTGTAGGCATTGATTTTATATCATAGAAAAGTGTTCGTTTGCATGTATGTTTGTTTGTGTGCATAAAAGGGGTTTAATGTAGTACATTAAATGGAAAGTGATGATTGCATGGGTGAAAAAATGTGAATGGTGGTACATGTGATTATCTAAAACCAAGAGTATGATTGAAAAGTTGGTAAAAATGTTAAGTGTGGTTTGTGTCATAGATGGAAGTCTTCACATTGTATTATGGCAATTTAGTATATCTTTTCATTTTGTAATCGAGGAAACTAAATGAAAAAGGATAAAATTAGATTTATATTATTGTGAGTACTTGTTGTTGAGCATTAAATTATATCTCTTGGGTACCTGTAGTTGGTACATTAGTTTGTGTTTTGTGTCACTTATTACGGTGTTTGGGTCATATCCTGTGATCTTTAGCAATTATGCATCAGGTTATTATCATGTAGTGATTGTGGTTTGTGCTTCAGATTTCTATTCTGTTATTAGAGTTTTTGTTAGTCATATTTATAAATGTTCATATCTAACAAACTCCTACATTTTCTTGTTTTTGTTTTTTTATTTGCTTAGAAATCCAGATTAAGGAAGCTTGTTTGGGTCCACTACAGATGTTTGGAGTTGAGGGCTAAGCTTGGTTAGAGATAGCAAAGGAGTTGGCAGGTGGCTTGAGAGACTAGTCTTATTTCTTATCCTTTTGAGTTGTAGTTGTTTTACTTGTTAGTAGGTAGTATGTTTAGTTGAGAGTTCATTTTTGTAAGGATGTATTCATAGTTATTAGTTAGTCTTCCGCTAGGATTTTAAATATGCAAAGAAGTCTTAGTTGTTCTTGGTTTTGGAGAAATAACTTGAGATTGGCTTGTTTATTTAGTATTCATGGCTTGTGGTGTGTCGAGGTTAAGAGAATTTGGGAGTCGATCTTTATTTCTTAAATTAAAGGTTTATTTGGTTTGAGATGTTACAATTTCTATGTTAATGCATATTTTGATTTGCATGAACATTGTTATCCATGAAACTAGTAATTCTGGCATGTCTTGATTCACTATATCATAATGCTTATGCATTTTTAATATAAAAAAATTTATGACAGGAGGAGCATATTTAGCGCGAAGGTCTAGAAGTTAATTTAAACTTTGATGTATTCCATTTTGTAAGAGCTGGTTAAGCTTCAAATCATGTATTAAGAATTGTAGGTAATGAAATGTCTTATTTATGCACTTCTATGTATTTGTTCAACGCTTCTGCATTTATTGTTATTTTATAATGAAATTCCTTAACTCGTAAATCTAGGCCTTTGTGAGCTTGCTTGTTGGCCGGTCATGACCCGTTTTGGATTAGGTCGTGACAACAGTGGTATTAGAGCTTGAGTTATTGGATTTCAAACAGAATCCAGAGATAGGAACGAGGCATGTACTAGTTGAACCTAGAAAACATAAAGCTGTAAATAACCTCGGAGATGTATGCTTATATATTTGAATCTTGTAGACATGTCTAGCAGCAATTTTAGCGACTTCGACGATGATAGATATATTAGCAATGACTCTTATGGCCGCCACGAAGTGGGACCTCATGGAGTGCTGCCTTTGGAGGAAGATGTCCTCTAGGAGCAAGTTATTTCTGATGCAGTAGGCATGGCCATCGTTGTAGTGAATCAGATAGCAAATCGGTACGTTCATAGAACTAAGCAACAATTCGAGTCAATGATCAACTACCGCTTGGGGCTCCGAGAGTGCGCATTCTAGGTGGCAAGAGAATTGATCCAACAATAGTAGCTATAAGGTCTCATTGACGTTGTAAGGAATCCTGTTCCCAACGCAGAGCCCGAGCTCAAACTCAGAGATAACGAAATAAGCGAAGAGGAACTCGAGCCTGAGCTTGAGTTCGGGGATGATGAGCTAAATGAACTCGAGGAGGTCAATTCAGAGTCCGACCTTGAAAATGAGGAGGTGGAAGAAGAGGAAGAAGACCACTTAGAGTGGCATAATAAAGGTTGTGATCTCGATATAGTAGATGGGCTGATAGACGAACCTCTTGCATCCGAGGAGGACTCTGACAACGAGCAAGAGGAGTGGATTTACCCTCCCTATGAGTGACCCAATTACTCGGATAATAAGTAGTATCTTAGTACTTTGATAGTTCTGGAGTATTTTGTAGTGTGTTCCGGACAAACCTAAATCTAAGATGAATTAGTTGCATTAATGAATGAAGTTCTATCTTTTTATTCTTATCATTTCAAGATTTCTGACTTGCAAACCTTATATGGGAAGAATGGTGTACACAAGAGTCAATGGCAAAGAAAACAGAGAAGGACGCGATGAAGTAAGCGATCTTCGTGAAATGGCAAGGATGCTAGTCTG